>WEIU01020850.1:302846-358628 GCA_013389925.1 Aegithalos caudatus | reverse complement strand
CCTCGCGGCTCCCCTCGGGCCGGGGCGTCCCCCGCGCTTGTAGGAGGTGAGGCCAGGCCGTGCTGAGGTTCCCTCCGCTCCCGAGTGGGGCCGGGCTTGGGGAGGGAGGCGGACGGACGGTGCTGGGGGTGGGGGGCCACTCTGAACGACGCCTTCCCGGGAGCTGGGGTAGGGGCACACGCCGCCGCTGTGGTGTCGCAGGCCCGTGGTGCGGGTGAAGGCACGCACCTCTCCCTAGTGTTGGTGTCACGGGAGAGGCAGCGGGCTGCACAGTTGGTGAGGGAGATCTTCTGCCTGAGCCAGGTTGGGAATTTGCAGGCCAAACGTCTAAGGCATAGTTATTTTCACTTTCTGAGAGAAAGAGAAAACTCTGTAGCAGCTCATGATACCAGAAACTGATGCAGTGGTCTGATTTTAATACCATTGATTTAAAAAGCTAGGTTTTGTCTGTTTTCCTCAGAAGCTGATTTGCTGTATTTCCATTAGTTACCAAAACAGCAAAATAATAAATGAGTAGAAGAAAAGTATTATAATAACTACAGCACTAATAGCTTAACACAACACAGCAATTGTTTTAGGTAAACAATACATCTTGCCTTATTAGCAGCAATCTGATGTTTAATCCATCTGTCTTTTGCAGTATATGGTCCTGAAATTTTAATTGTGCAGAGTTCATCAACAGACACTCATCATGTCTTGGCTTGCTGATCTTGCTGGAAAGGCAGAGGATCTGCTCAACAGGGTTGATCAAGGAGCTGCCTCAGCTCTGAGCAAAAAAGACACATCAAGCAGTGCAGTGTATGATAATAAGAACTTGGACTCTGCCAATGAATATTCTGAAGTGCGACAGCATACTGGAGAAGTGAAATACCCGACATCGTCCAAAGCAGCCTACATCTCCTCAGCAGCTGAAAATATTAAACACCAAAAGGCCACAATCCTGGCAGGAACAGCAAATGTTAAAACAGCACGTAGGACATCCTCAGAGACAGCTTCTCCAGTAGAAAATGCTTCCACACCCAGAGCTGCCTCACATTTTGTGAGAAGGAAAAAGTCAGAACCGGATGATGAGTTGCTATTTGATTTTCTCAACAGTTCAGAGAAAGAACCTAATGGAAGGATAGATTCTAAAAAGGAGAAGAGCAAGGCACCTGTTCTTCAGAATCACTCTCGGACTTCAAGCGTTAGTTCTGTGTCTACAAGTACACAGAGTGCAAAAACTACTGAAGATAATTCCGTCAGGAGCCAAGGCCATGGTAGTTAAATAGTATTGAACCTAGAGATATTTAAAACCCAAGTATGTCTAGGGTAAGGCTAGGTAACACATGAAATTTCATGTCACTTCATGAAACATTTAATGGTGGTAGTATGTCAAGTGGGTGAGCTCCAGCAGGGCCTTTCACATGTTTTGTCACTGGGATAATACTAGATACCATGCTAATTTGACAAACTGCATAATTGATACCTAAGTCTTTTGTCCTCTGGATCTACCTTGTTGCTACTGCTTGCCCTGACCTCCCTGAGCTGTGATCTAACCTTGTGTCAGCCCCATGTGTCCCATCTGGAAGCACAGGTGCTGCTGCTTTTGTTTCTTCACTGGGGCCCTTCCCAGTTGTTGGCACGTGGAGGGGGCGGGACTTTCAGCCCGGGAGCGGTGGTGTTGGCTGGTGCCCAGTGCAGCACACGGGGTGAGCTGTTCCTTCTTCCCCGGGCAGGAGGGCTCAGCTGGCAAACTTGCTTGTCCTGCAGGAGGCTGGCGGTGGACAGGCTGCTGTAGAGCTACAGGCATGAGAGAGCCAGAGAGATAAAGCCTCTGGGTTTGCCAGGAGGAGTTCATGGCTGCAGTTGAAATCCAGAGGCCTGAATAAGCCTCGAGGCCAGGCAGTCAAACCTGGGGCTGGGCTCAACCACACAAAAGAGAATGTGGCTGGGAAGGGTCAGGAACTTGTGCTCACTACCAGACTGTCCTGTTTGTACTCCATCCTTGGTGCTGTGCTACTTTGCTGGTATTTTAGGAAATTGAAGCAAGTGGTTCTGTTATTAGTAATGTAGTTAGAATACTTTATTATTTGTTTAGTACTTGAGCATCTAAAGTATTGTAAATGCCAGTTTTTTACTTACTACGTTAAGTATGCTGAAAAGCTTTAGACATAAAAAGGGATAATTTCCAAACATGTGAATATATTTCTTTTTCTGAGACCATGATTTTTAGTGAGGTTTACTGCTAATAAATAATACAGATATCTTTGACGTGGCTCTATAGCCTTGTTGATTGGTGCTTAAGAAACATTTGTTTTGCTCAGTGTGGCTTGTTGAATTTTCTTCTGAGGATTTTTGAGCAGAGTTTGCATTGTGGAGCTGCTAAATAAGAAAGAATGCAGTTACAGTACAGGATTTGAACATGCTGTTTTCTAAAGTTGATTGTACAGATATATCTGTGTCATTTAAATATTCAGCACAGAATCTGTTGATGTATCTACATTAACTATAGACAAAACCAATTAACATTATACTTTGTATATCGCCATGGTTATAATCTAATCTGTGCTATAAATGTCTCTTTTCTTGCTTCGTTAGGTTAATTAATCTATTGAGTTTTCCAGACAAGGAAGTGAGCCTAAATTATTTAATAATTTGGAAACTGTAAACAAATCAAAGGAAAGATAATGACACTTCTTATGATCACCTTAGTTGGAAAAGGGCTTCCTGTCACTGCTGCTATTTGTGGGTGTGGTGTTGCTCAGAACTATGTGTCCCTGTTCCCTGGGCTTGGGGTGTTAGGGGCTGTTGCAGTGGTAAGAAGAAAGGTGAAGCTTGGTTAGGGATTGCAAGGGAAGTAAATAATGTTTTAACAATTGCACTGCAGTCTTGCTTAGAATTAGTTGCAGTCTGGCCCTGTGGATTTTCAGCAGTTACTCACCTGAGACATACTGAATTCAGCACTAATATGTTTGGAATGCCTGCTTGTTTGTTCATTGCTTGCTATGTCATTTTATCTTAACGTTGCTGCAAAGCTTCCAACTATCTGCATGGTGGAATCAAGGCTTACAATGGATTTGTAGCTTTCACAGCATTAATCAAGCATACTGTGTGTGTGCATTATGGGAAAGGGCTGTTGGTTCTTCCTTCCCTCCAGGGGACTGTTGTTCAGAATACCACTAGAATACCCTTATTGTTCTCTCTTTTAAAATAAAATTGCCCTTTGCAAAATCTGAATGGAAACCCAGAATGAGTTTGTACTAAAAATTCCTTCAGTTAGTTGCTATGTATATCAATGTATGTATCTATGTATATATATATGTTTTCTGTTACTCTTCAGCTTCTGAGGACTTCTCTGAGCAGCAAAGTCAGTGTTAATGTTTTGAAATCCTAAAGTTGCCATTTATGTAGTAAGAAATTTTATAACTTCTCTTTCTTTGTCTAGCAAAAATACTGCATGGTGCATGTAAATAATCCTGTTCTGTGCAATCCCTTGTGGGAAGGAGCTCCATATTCCATTTCAGCATAAACTGTTTTGTTTTATTATCATTGTTGTTCTTTATCTATTGATGCAGAACATGGAACTGCTGTTTATAGACAGGCAGTTTACAAATGCGTGCATTTGTTCTAAGTTGCATCTCTCTGTACAGAAACTCCAGACAGTTCAGACTCCGGCCTGGGAGCACAAGGGAATGGCCTGAAGGACTCATCCCTAAGTGCAGGAACCAGCCCCAGCCTCTCAGCTCATGATGATTCCAAATCACATGAGCTCTCCAATCTTCGCCTGGAGAACCAGCTGCTGCGAAATGAAGTTCAATCTTTAAATCAAGAAGTGGCTTCATTAATACAGAGGTCCAAAGAAACACAAGAAGGTACTTCAGCTATAACATTACTAAAATGTTAGTGAACTAGGAAACAATGCTCTGTGTATTTATAATAAAAACTCTCCAGGTACATTTGCATGTATGACTTCCCATGTAATGAGATGGGAGAAATTAAAAGGCTTGTTCAACTACAAAGGTAAAACAAATGTTGATTAAAATGATTTGTTCAAGTTAGATACAAAGCTTACATCTTAGTAAAAAACTGGCAGCAAATGCCATGTTTAAAATACTTTCTTCGTATTTTAATGACTTTTGGGAAATACCTATTTTTAAATGAGCAAATTCCTTTGAATACTTCAAGCTGACTACTTTCTGGCTGTAGTAGACTATAGTCTGTGATGCAAACTGCCAGTAAAAATATAAAATTAGTATTTTTAATATGACATCACTGGCTTTTTCTAAGCAAAGTGAAATGACAAATGTAAAAAATCTGAGTACAGATTAAATGATAAAACAGAGAGCAAACTCCTGCTCTCTGGCAGGAAAGTTTAGGTATAAATTTTTAGGCATAAAATTGAGGTACCACTTTTTTTTTAACAGTAACTGCAGAAGCCAGATAACTGAAATTTAATGTGCGATATTAGATTAAAAACAGAAGCTGCTAAGTATTTGGGCATTATTTATGACTAGTGTATTTTTTTTTTAATGTGACAGTAAACTCAAACTAGAATTAAACTAGATGCTTTATGCAAACATTTCTCTTGGCACAGCGACATTTGACAGTAGGCCATAGCAGGGGATGGGACAGGTGAAATCTGTCATCTGCAGTGTGACTCAGAAGGAAATGTCTATTTTGAGATCAACTCCAAAATTTTCTGGGTTGTGCTTTGACAGCCAATCTGGTATTTGTTACTTCCTGATAGCTCATAAATTTTCAGTTTTACTTCAGCTTGGTTGTATTTAATTTTCTTCTTCAAGAAATGAGACTTGCAATATCTACTTCTGTAAACTTAAAGAAACTTCTTATTTTGTAGAACTGAACAAATCCCGGGAGAAGGTGGAGAAGTGGAATGCTGACCATTCAAAGAGTGACAGGGTGGTTAGAGAGCTTCAGGCTCGAGTGGATGATCTGACAGAAGCTGTTGGTGCCAAGGATTCACAGCTGGCTGTGCTGAAAGTACGATTGCAAGAAGCTGATCAGCTCCTAAGTGCTCGGACAGAAGCTTTGGAAGCGCTGCAGAGTGAAAAATCACGGTACTTCATTTCATGCTTTGGAATTCTGCAAATAGTAGTGAGTTTGAAAAAATCAAGGCAGATAATGTAGTGTCTTCCAGAATGAAAAATAATAATCTAATGAGGAAAGATTTGAAATATAAATATTAAAGTTTGCACTAAAGCTGCTCTATCCTAGTTGGCAGAGGGAACAGGACAAATAAGTATTAAATAGGGCATCTGTTGGCATCTGATTATTGAAATCCATTGTGTGTAAAGTATTTATGTTTGTGTCAGAGGCATGAATCTAAAGGTCCCAAGAATGTTTTTTCTTGAGAAACAGAGTTGCTTATCCACAAGTGCAAAGATTTTTTGAACTTAACTCACTGCTAGGACGTGGATACTCCAGAATATAGGCCAGGGAGGAGAAGTGAGATTAACTCCAGATCTCACACCTGTAGTGTACATGCAGTAATCTACTGGGCAAATTTTCAAAGCTGGTCTGGAAGCCAGGAGGTTGTATTTCTACATGAAAAATCACACTAGCTTGCTTCTTTTCCAATTAATATGTGTCTCTATTTCAGGATAATACAAGACCACAGTGAAGGAAGCAGCTTACAAAACCAAGCCCTTCAAACTCTTCAGGAGAGGCTGCGTGATGCAGACTCCGCACTCAAGCGAGAGCAAGAAAGTTACAAACAAATGCAGGTTAGACATGAAGAGCTAAGGAGGACTTTAAGACTCTGCTTTTGAGATCAGATCTGTGAGGTTCCATGTGCTCTCTCCTCCCTTTGACTTCACTTCCTCTTCAGGGTATTAATTGTTTGGAAGTTTAACCTGTCTGCTACACTAAATACTCTTGAGATGCTAATTTATTTCTTATATGTTATTTTGAAAGCTTCGAGTAAAAGTTTTTGAGGATTAATGTTGAAAATTTTTATTGGGTTTTTTTCCATGCTGACTTTAATGTTAATACATGTTTTAAAAGTAAGTCAATAATCAGTTTAGTTTTCCATGGTGTGTTGTTACACAACGTATTACACAATTTTACTGTGAGATATTAAGATGAAGGATCATTTCTGTGGTAAAGATGTGAGTACATTATTGATAGAGAATGTTTTTTGCATTTAATTTGGCCTTTGTTATGTATAGTAGCATCTCTGAAAATCTTTATCTTTTGGGTTTTTTTTACAGTACTTCAAAATATGTCATATTACAGTTGCTAATATTTTTGAGGGGCAAGCTTGCTTTTAGTTTGCTAAATAAATGTGAATAATAGGAAGATTGTTATTCCCTCACTATTTGTGGTGAGGGGAAGAAAAGTGTATTCTTACTAGGATTATTTACCACTTGCATAAGCAAACAGACTTTCTTTCCACATAGCAGTAATGTGTCTTTAAATTGAAGGTGGTAGATAGGTGGTGTGCTCTGTGCTGTTGCTTTTAAACTTTGTTTTTTTCCTTCCTAGGTTAAAATTGAGAATGTGTTTAAACACAAAGTATTGTTTCTTTATTACTCATAGAATGAATTTGCAGCTCGTCTAAGTAAAGTGGAAGCAGAACGTCAGAACCTGGCAGAAGGAATCACTGTAGCAGAGAGAAAGTATTTAGATGAAAAGAGGCGAGCTGATGAGCTTCAGCAGCAAGTCAAAGTGGCTAAAAGCCACCTAGAATCTGCAAAACAAGAACTGACAGACTATAAACAGAAAGCTACTCGCATTCTCCAAGTAAGCATTGCTGTGAAGAAATACTGTGTGATTTGTATGCTTTACCTGTTTTAAGGTGTTAGGCTTCAAATAATCTAACTTGTGGTATTTTTTTTCACGTGACTTGGGATGTGTTCTGGGGCATATCTATAATGATACATATATAGAATAGCTTCCAGTCTGCCTTTTGTAAACTTAAGTTTCTAGATGAAGTTATGGAATTGAAATGGTAGTTCAGGTCTTGAACCTGAAAAAAATTGAAGTAAACCATTGCATTTATTGTGCATCATCTGTTAGTGTGTTCCATGTCCAAGAGTCCAGATTGTTAAGTAGATGACCTACAATTTCTTCCATATCCAGTATTCTTGATCAAGAATATTGTTCTGTTCTGCTTGAGGCTGAAGCATAGCATAGAATGGATACTTAACCTGTAACCAGAGAGTATTTTTCCATGTCCTGCAAGTGGCTTGTGATTAATGTTATATGAGCAGTGGCAAAATCAGGTATTTTGTGCCGACTTCTGTACCATATAAATTGTCAAAGATACCATGCCCAGATGTGGTTGGTTTGAGTCTTGTTTATAAATGTTAGCAAGATGTTGAAGATAGAGATTTCTTTTTAGAATAGTTAATTTAGTTAAATGTTCAAGGACAGGTTTTAGATCACCTTGGTAAATATGAAAAGCCTAAAATCACAAGTCAATGTCGAGGTAACACTAGGCTGATTCTGAATAAAATGGTTTATCCTCTTTCCTGGAAGAGTCATCGCTGTATTTGGTTCTTGATTTTGTTGGCAGGAGAAAAAGGGGGGTCAGTTTTGTCTACAGTGTCTGTTGTTGTGCATCTTGTCTCTTTCAGTACTGAGAGGGCCAAAATTGTTATCCATAACAAGTTTAACATTCCATGCACTTGTAAAGCACAAAGCTCTACTCTTCCACAGATAACACAGGCTTTCAGTAAAATTAGTCTTATGGCATGCAAGAAATCAGAAGAATTAGCAATATTGGAAACATTTTCATTTTCAAATGTCTAGGGTCACTGTTGGATAAAAGAACAGATAAACCAGTCATTATAGCATATTCTAGTTGTGCACTTCTCCAATACTGCTATAAATGATGTATTGTCTTATTTTTTCAGTCTAAAGAAAAGTTGATAAACAGCTTAAAAGAAGGCTCTGGTATTGAAGGCCTGGATAGCAGTACAGCAAACACGGTGGAACTGGAGGAACTGAGACATGAGCGAGACACTCAGAGAGAAGAAATACAAAAACTGATGGGGCAGATACAACAGATGAGAGCAGAGCTGCAGGTAGCTGTGTCTGTGTACACCTGTACTTGCAGTTAGCTGTGACAAAGGACTGTTCCCTTCTATACTGTGTGTCTGTTGTTTCTAGTATTTATTACCTTACTTCTCTCTTCCCTCATTTCTGTGTACTCCTTTTGAGGAGTGCTCCTTCTTTGCTATAACAATCATAGTGATTTCTCTAACCATCAGCTGTATTTTTTTCTGCAAGAGCTACTATTCCTTGAAACACTGTAATCCAAGTCATCTGCTGGCACAATGGGCTCAACACAGCAGCTGCATGCAAGCCCATTTTACACAGTTCTAGCCCGTAGACAGTAGAAAGGAAGAAGCAGAGGCTTTTCATGTTCACAAAATGCATTTATTCTGTATAAAATGACCAAATACAATTTATCCAATATTCCCACACCTTCCTTTGCCTTTGAAGAAATATTGCATATGCTACTTCTTCTGCTGTTACTTATGACTGATTTGCAGTATGTCTGAATGTTAGTGAGGTTGTTACATTTGTGCTCATTTCAGGATATGGAGACACAGCAGGTAAGCGAAGCTGAGTCAGTGCGAGAGCAGCTTCAGGACCTACAAGAGCAGATATCTGCACATAGAATGGCCAAGCAAGAGGCAGAAGCTGAACTAGAACGGCAAAAACAGGTAAGGAATTCTTGAAAGCTGGATCTGTTTTTAGCTGGATCTATTTTTGTGCCATCAGCAAAAGCATTTGGCTTAATAAGAAAATGCTTGGGTACTTGGGGCAGTGTTTGGTTAATTTTTTGTCTAGTACTCCAAAGAAATCCCCAAAAGCTTGGTCACTAGGTCAAGGAAAGTGCAGCTAGGACTAAGCAATGGTCAGGGCCTTCTGGATACTGCTGATGAAAAGATCCTACTGAATAAACAGGCCCCTAAGGGAGTACTCAGAATTGATCAGGATCTTGAATTTTATTCAGCAGGGAAACAATCAACAGGGATACAGTAACAAGTGTAACATTTTTATATCAAGAAACCCTAATACTGAAAGTGTCTACTGTGTGTCTACTTCCTGTGCTCAATTAAAACATAAGTTGTAGTTTGTAAAACATATCATTGTAGTACCAATTTAGGGGTAATTTATTTAATCCATTTGTTACTCTTAGTTCTGAATCTAGTTGTCATTACTTCTAAACTGCTCTAGTAGAAAAATTGTTAATTAAAATTATGTTAATGAATTCTGTCAAATTGTGTTGTCTTTTTGAGCAAATTCTGCCTTGATTTAAGCAGTTTTGTGCTATAAAGAGAGTGGGGAAAAAAAGCAAACTTGTGTTTCATGTGAGCAAACTTATTATGCAGTAGGAATTAAACAAATACTTTGCACTCTGTTAAAAATTTTCCTTGTAAGAAAAAGCTCATGTAAAGACAATTAATAACAAAGAAAGCACAAGTCCTGTGTATCTGCTAGGAACAATTTATCTTATAGGATTAGCTATCCTTTCTGAAATTACATTTTAATGGGATGCTCGCAGCTTGAACTCATTAAAAGGCAAAAGTCGAGGTCTGCTCTTGGTGGGTAGCTGATGTTTATTATGTCAAAGCAGATGGTAGATTGTATTTTGTTACTCCTGCCCTTCTGAGGAATATGCTTTAAGTCAATAGAAAGGGTGAGGTGAATTTAAAAAAGCATCAGTTTTTGCAGAAACTGAAATCTTCCTTTTGATGACACCCATTTACATGTGCTTTTAACATAATTGCTTGTGTTGATACTTAATGTAATTATGGTCAGTTCTATCTGGGAGTTGCTTTAACTATTGTCAAAAGGTTTATGAATCTGAAGATGGAAAATAAGTAGAGGTGTTATTTTTTTGTGCATCTGATGGTTCAAAGGGAGAACAGGATTATCTGTTTTCTGTAGCAACTGACAGCTGATAGTGATTTGAAGATGTCTTAATTTAAAACACAAGCTTGACAAGTCTGTAAATGGGAGCTAAAATAGCCACTAAATCATGGCAGTAACAAAATTTACAGTTTTACTCTTCAGTAATTATTTTTACTCATATTCCTTCTCCTTTCACATCTGCTGTGTTAATTTATCCTAAACTTTAGAGGAAGATGTATGTCATACAGAATTATAGATAGCTATGCCAAGGGTTTTCAAACATGTTTAAAGAATGGTATTTTGAATTAATGAGTTTGTTTTAGCAATACAGATACCCTCTAAGTATTTTGTAATTGTTACATTATTGACATAGTACTACAACAGATAGCAATACAGTAAATGGTGAAAGTGTAAGGAAGATAAAATTGTGGTCCCACTACTGTGACTCCTAATAAACTAGTCTGAATTGGTATTTGTTAGGGCAGCCTCCACAAAGGAATTTAACTGGCTTTGTAGGTTGTGTCTTGATACTCAGCTTTCTCTATCCCCATACCCCCATCCCAGCGAGACAGGTGTGTAAGTAAGATAATATTTCAGTTTGTATTTGATTGCAGCATATTGCTCTGGTGTTCTGTTGTGAAACTCTAGGTAACTGGAATTTGTCTTTCAAAATACATGTTATAAAATCCTTTATGTGTAACTGTGATAAATTTTATAGGAACTCCATTATACGGAAGAAGAATTGTATCGAACAAAGAATACTTTGCAAAGCAGAATAAAAGACAGGGAGGAAGAAATTCAGAAGCTCAGAAATCAGGTGTGTATAGAAAATAATTTTATCACCTTCACTTATGAAAACAGCGATAGGAACTACTCATTTGACTAAACTAACCTGAAAAATCCTGTAAGTATTCTACTAGTGACTTACAGTGTACTTGTTTTCAATAAAGAATTGAGTTTTGACAGTAGGGAATACAAGAAGGGAGCCATGTAAATAGCCTTTTTTATAGTTGTATGTGCTTTCATATAAATGGGGGGGAAAATCAACCACTGGCCCAACTAGACCTGGTGGGGGGTGTTGGATCAACATTCTTCTCTTTGCAAACTAAAAAAACTTGGAGTTTGATTCGGTAATTTTGAATTCTGCCAAGATCCTTGTAACTGTTCAAAGAACCTAAATTATATCCTGCAAACTCAGTGATCTGTCTGGCCCATCTTGGCCAGTGGCAGTAGGGGGCAACATGTGAGCCTGGACACTTTGTTCTCTCCTGTGTACCCACTCAGCATCAGCAGTTGAATTAGGGTTGTTAGTGTTTAAGTTTTACTAAGTTCTGCTGCTGTGTTGATGGACCTGTTTCCCTTTTGGAATCACCTCATACTTGTGAGTCCCCAGTCTCCTTGGGCAGCACAAAGGGGGACAGGTCTTGTTCTGTTAAGTTACCTCAGCATAGTGAAAAGTAAGCTGTTTGTGCAGAAATTGGTAGTCTGGACTCAGGTGTGGTCAGCTGAGCAGTTGCAATGTCAGGAGCTGGAAATGGTTGTGATGCGATACAGATTCCTTGAGTATGTTGGCAGATGAATTTTCCAGTAGTGCTGAATGTCAGGACTACCTGCACCTGCCTGGTTGCAGGCACTTAATTTGTATTTTGGATATGTGTAATTCCTGATGATTCTGTTTTTTCGTTAATGAAGCTACATCTTTGCGGAATAGGATGCCACAAAGCAGCTGAGGTCCAAGACTAGTGAATAGATGAGCTATTGTACATATAGCAGATCTGGTGATTCCCATTTGCTTGAAATATTTTCTGCAAATTGAATGGCATCATCTGTGTCAAATGCATGAGCCATTGGCTGGCCTTGCAGTTTCTATTTGCTAGTTACAGTCATGTTTTCTGCCTTGGTGCTCTTCAGTTCTTCTGCAACATATCCTGGATTTTCATAATTTCATTCATCTTATCCTGTATAATGGCATCAGACTCTCCCTATTTGCACTGAGTTTTTCCTTCCTTGCTTGAAAACATTTTTACATATTCACTAAGTTGAAAGGTAGCCAGGCTGGATTAGCTTGCTATTGATTGCTGTTTAAACTTGTCTCTGAGGCATAGCATCGATGTGATTAAATTTAGGCTTATACAGAAACTACCATATGATTATAGGTGGAAAACAGAAAGATGCAGTTTTTACATAGAGTTTCTTGTGTAAACAGTTAACAACTGTTGAAATTGTTTCCTCTGTTGGGCTCACCAGTGATAGTTTTGATGCATAATCCTATAGAAATTCAGCAGTGGAGTCATTTGGTTCTTGAAGGCTTAGGTTATTATAGAGCTTTGTAATATATCAGTTGGTCAGAGTTTGAATTTAGAATGACTTTTTTCTTTGGTTTTTTTTTAGCTCACAAACAAGACTCTAAGCAGTAGTAGTCAGACAGAATTAGAAAATCGGCTTCATCAGCTGACAGAAACACTAATTCAGAAGCAAACCATGTTAGAGAGCCTGAGCACAGAGAAAAACTCCCTTGTGTACCAGCTGGAACGGCTTGAGCAGCAGCTGAAGGCTATCCAAGGAACAAGTGCTAATGGACCTTCCATTAACATGGCAGGCATTGATGGTGCTGAAGGTAAATAGCAAATGCAGTACTTGAAACTCTTGTCATTTCTGCAGTCCAGGCTTTTTTGTTTCCTCATTCCTTTCCCTGAAAGTCTAAGTTTGTAAGGAAAAATAAGTGCAGAAAATACACTGCTTACTCTAGAGACCTTCTCTACAGCAGCCAGTATCATAAAAAAGAGTTAACTAGAAGCTCCTTTTTGTGAGCAAATGACTTCACTACACTTAATAGAGCAAATTTAGTCTGTAATTCTCAATACTATGGCACTATTGCAACAATTCTGTCACAGATGCAAATAAACTCATATTTTGGGGTTTAAACTGAGTATTAGAATCAGAATTTAAGTATTCTCTTGCAAAAAGGGTTTGGGAGGAGAGTGAGAATAGAGTACTTCCTTTTGAGAATTGATCTGGTTGAAATTAATTTCTTCCTTGCTTTCTGCTTTTCTTGAAAAGCAGCTTAAAATGTTACAGTTCTGATGAGGTTGGTTTGTCAGTCCTGTTTTTCTGGGACAGCCTCAGCAGCTGATCCATGGTATTTGAGATGTTACTTTTCAGAGTCAAAATTGTCACTTTGTATGTATTTTGTTATATAACTTTAAAAACAAGGGACAATCACCAAGAGGTGTGGAATAACAGTCCAGACTTTTTCTCTGCTTATCAAAGCAGGAGTTGTTTGTAAGCAACTTCAGAAAGCTGAAGTTTAGTTACACGGAAGTAACATTATCAAATCTGTTTTTAAATAAAATTGCTACATAGTAAAAATAAACAAAGTTAAAAAATGTTGAATGTACAAGTTAGTGTCAGAAATGCTAATTGGTTTCACTGTGTGAGAAAAAAAATTTCAGAAACTGTGCCAGTATCAAGCCCATCATTTTATACACCTAATAATAGTTACTGTGATGTGATGGAATTGAACATCAAGATATCCATTTAGAAAACTAATATATTTTAAAAATATACCAAACGGAAGAAAAGTTTTACTTAATTGTAAGTGTATCAAGAATTGATGATGGTACAATCATATTGATCACCAGTTTTATATTATTTATATATATATTTGTTATATGCTATCAATTTGTTTTGTTTAAACAACGACCTGTGTAATTTTTGGCACTTTTTCCCATCAAGCAGGCGCTCGTCTGCGCAGCGTTCCCGTCCTGTTCAGTGACGCGGATAGCGGCGTGGCGGGAATGTACGGGAGAGTCCGCAAAGCTGCCAGTTCTATCGATCAGTTCAGGTGAGAGGGTCCTGGGAGCACCAGTTGTACCTGGCAGCCCTTACGGGTTTCAAGTGACACACTTGGGTGCATATTATTCCCTTTTGTGAAGAGAAAAGTTTAAAATAACGCTGCTAAAGTTTGGTATAAAATACTAAGTATTGACCCACTTCACTTGTGCTTTCCTATAATATTAGTATGTTTTTATTGATGTGCTTTTGCAAATTGTCAGTTATTTAAACAAAGCTCTTACAGATTTTGATGCAAGAAATTCCGAAAGTTATGAGAAAATAAGTGAATTCATGACCATCTTCTACATTTTTTACTTTCAGAAGTTTTGACTGTGTCTGTGATAAACACTGTAAGAGTGTATTAGTGGGGGAGTATCATCTGTACTCTTTCATTCCTGATAAGACAAGATTTTACCTTCTAAGCCAATGCAGCTATTTACCTTGGAAGATAATCTGTTTGAGGAATTAGTAAATGAAAATTATTCTGGATCCAACAATAAATTTGCTTTGATCCCTTTCTGAGAAGTTAAGTGAATTGACAGTATTCACAGCAAAGATCTGCTGCAAAACTTGAAACAAATACCAGCAGAAAACAAAATGTGGTGATACTTCTTAGTTCTTTAAAAGCAAGGTATCTTGATAGACAAGTCCTTTGTGCTTCCATGGTACTTGATTTTCATCAAGTTCCTGTGATTGGGGAAAAAATTAGGAGGATATGTTTTATGTCTGAATTTTCTCACCCCACTTAATATTTTGAGTACATAAAGTAAAATTCAAGACAACAAAGTTTTGTTTGCATTTGAGAAAATTCAAGATAAAAACAAAGCCATGATGTTTGACTTTGTGGTGGCTGGGATGAGAAGAACAGGAATTTATTGCTCAGTGCTGAACTGTGTGTTTTGTTTTCTCTTGCTGCCTGTGTAGCATTCGGCTGGGAATCTTCCTGAGGCGATACCCCATAGCAAGAGTCTTTGTAATCATTTACATGGTGAGTCTGCCTTCTTGAGTGCAAGATTTCTATAGCCAGTTTATATGCCAGCATGTCTTAAATGGCAAGATTGGTGTTCAGAAGGCTATAATTAACAACTCTATGTGGGTTTTTGCAAAGTGGACCAAATAATACTTATACAACAGCATTTTTGAGTCATGGCAGTTTTCTGGCAGTTGAGTTGCTTGGCAGCTTTCAGTTTTTCCCACAAATTGTTAGTATAGCAGTCCTAAAGACACTTATGTAACTACCATTTAAGGCCTGTGAAAGTAGATTTCTAGTAGTAAAATATGGAATAATGCTGACCTGTTGCAAAGTTAGCCTGCCATGCCTGCATGCACTGCATTTAGGAAAATGACATTTTTTAGAGCTTTTTTAATATTTGACTCTTCACTTTGTTTTTTTTTCCAGTGGCTAATGATAGCTCTTCTCTAGTAGCTGAAAAAGTAGCAGGACAAGTTTTCCTTGGTAGACTTAGAGAAATAGTAGAAAATTGCTTGCCCACATGGAGCAAAACTGTCAGACTGGCAATTGCTAGAAGTGAAATGCCTCCCTTATCCACTGGAGGGCAGGTGCCTGTCAGCTGCAGGGCCCTGTGGAAAGGCTTTGTGAAAAACACTGAACACTTCTGCTGCCTAAGCTGCAGTCTGAAGGGAAATTTGGTGGTTGTACATAAACTGGGCAGTCAGTGGCAGTTCCCCCTTTTCAGCTCAAATCTTGGCCATGACTACTATAACTTGAATTTTTAAAAATATTTTTAGCAGCTATTTAATGCTGCTGTGAATGGTGATTGTCAGTGCTAAATTTATTTGTTTTCTTTTGCCAGGCATTGCTTCATCTCTGGGTTATGATTGTTCTCCTTACCTACAGCCCAGAAATGCATCACGACAGTCCCAGTGGCAGGTAGACTAAGACAGGACCGTATGCTGTGCTCATGTCGTGTGGACTGAAAATGCCTTTGGATTATCAGTCCTGAAACATCAGCAAACTTCTCCTCATGGTGTTTCAGAAGGACAAAAACCATCATGCCTGATTTATCACTACCTTTCAAATACATGTGTAATACTATGTAGCTTTTTCAATTTACCTAAAGGAGCATCACTTACCTGGAGAAATGAAGCCTGTTAAACTAAGCTCTGATTAGCCTTTACATTTGTGTAGACCCTCTGATTATTAGAGTGAAAGATAAGGCTTGTTCTGCAGAGAAATGCAGGGATTTCTGAAATTGCAGATATATCTGGTACAAATTATTTTAGGTCATACTGGATGTGGGCTATGGTCAGGTAATAAACTGTATTTAGCATTTTAAATAAACTTCTTTCTGGTTTCTTTCAGTCTGCTTTTGCACTTCTGTTTTTAACTTTGTACATAATAGGTTTTTCCTTAACATTAACTGGAAAAAGGACAATGGATTGGTGCAATATATTTTTGTAAATAAGTTTAAGAATAAAGTATTATGCATTCTTCTTAGCTTTGTACTTCTAGTGCAATAGATGTATCTTTCCTACCAACTGAATAGTGGGGCTGCCTATTGAAAGGCTGGTATTTTAGCTTTATTAGAGAAAGATGGTTTTTGAGAAGGAAGATTTAAACTGTTGAGAAGTAATGGTGTTTCTTTTTGCACTTGAAATTTGTGTATTTTAACTGCATTTTCTTATACCTCTCTCATTAGTACATGTCTTAATCAGATCTTATTGAAACATTTATTTTCTAAAGCTTTGGCTACTTAATTAAAACTATTTCTATATGAAATCTACCAAAACATTAAAAACTTCTCGTGTCTGAACACTCACCAAATATACTAATAAACAAACCTCATCAAATATTTATAGTAAAACCCAAAATATCAAACCTACTGTAGAAGTTCTGTTGTCAGATTGTGGCATTCTGTAATTATGAATTATCAATAGACAATCACACAAGGTCACTTTCTTTCCCTAAGAAATTTCTTGGGGTTTTTTGTGTGGTGCTCACAGCTGGGTTATGAAAAGATTTGTCACTCTTGCTCTTAAGGATGTGGTTCAGTTTTCATGTGGCTGGAACACACAGCCTCAGGTCCTGTGCATGAAGTCTGTCACGCTGGCTCCTATGGAAATGTTAGTGGACAAATGACTGTATTGCTGCTCTGATTCAGATCTTGCAGAGAAAACTGAAATACTTGGATAAACTGAGTAATAAAAGAGAGCATTTATTCTAAGTTGTGTCTGCCCTTTATCACATTTGTTGTATTTTGTCTAATTCCTGTTACCTCTTTTCTTTTCAATTCTGCTGCTAAAGCCACTTTTGAACCCCAGGGGGAGCTGATTGGTATGGAAGGAGATCAAGTAAAGGACCTTGGAATGTTCATTTTCTACACACATCCAGTTTTTTAATTTAAACACTTCCAAACCACTGAATCTTCAGATATTTCAGTATATTGTGATAATTTGGGGGGAACATTTTAAGTGGTATAAACACCTTATAGCTTTATCTCTATTCTTACTTCCTTTTCTATTTTGGTTTCCTTTTTCTGTGTGTGTGGTGTTGGTTTTTTTGTGGGGTAGTTTGGTTTGGTTTTAGAGGGGGTTGGTGGTGTTTTGTTTGGTTGGTTTTTTGCTTAGACAACAACTTTGGAATGCACAGATACTTTCTTTTTGATGAAACTTACTGAAGCTACGCAACCCTTCATCATAGATTAGTGTTCTTTTCTTCAGTATTCCAGACTTTATGGTAGAAATTTCACAGGAGTAAGCACTAGAAGATTCTGCCAATTTCTGCATATTGAACTGAGCTCATGTATTACAGTATCAGTTTGGGCTTTTGTAGTGGTGACCCTGTGATGAGAATGAAGATAAAGTCTTTGATGCAGGGCACTTGAGTAGCATCAGCCCTGTGTTCTGGACAGTGCTAAACAGATTCAGAGCTAGACAAGAAATAATGATTCCATAAAGCTTTTGTTCAGACACACTGGAATTTCTGTCCCACAGCTCATTGCCTGCACAGATGCAGTGCAGGAACACACAAGACCATGTGTTGAGTCTCTCTGAAGATAAATGTCACATCTTGAGTTGAAGGCTAAGATGTACTGGTGGTGTTGGTCCCCAGTGTCATCTGTGTAGATTTGTGAAGTGAACCACAGCTACAGGTCAAAGGTGACAGAAGGACACTGTTCTGACAAGTTCCTCATGGTGGTGCCTTTCTTTTGGGAGGTTGCCTCGCTGAACTTTGCAGTGAACAAGACTGGTAGCCTCTCTCCTAAGTGGTGGGAAGATATTCCAAGTGCCAAGTCTCTTCTAGAGGGGCTGTCAAACTACTGGGCAGTTAAACTACTCCCACTTCAGGGACCAGAATATCACCTTAGGGGTTTTGAAAATACTTTGCAAATGCTGACCCTATCTTTCTTCACTCTGTAGCCTAGCACCAGAAATAGAGGGTCATCATAACTCAGAAAACAGAAATGTCATTTCCCAGCTGCTGTATCTTACTGCCTTGAGAGCACAGCAGGCTATTTTGTGATTGAAAAGTCTGGTCTTCCTTTCCTCCCTTCCTTCCTCCCTGAAACTGCTCCAGGTACCAAGCATACAGTTTGACAGAGTGAAAATGATGAAAAATGAGGACCAGGGTGGCTAGGGAGCCCTGCATTGTTTGTTTGCCCCCTCCCCATTTGTGCCCAGTTTCTGGGCTGTGGTCAGAAGGACGGAGTGCACTGTCCTGCCCTTTGGAAGGAGCAGAGAGGAGCTGTCCCCTCCAGCCAGGCTGGCAGCGGTGCAGGGAAAGCAGCTGGCAGACAGAGTGAGGGGAGGGCAGGAGCTGCTCAGGTGGAGGAGGCTGCAAAGGGAGGTGGGGATGGGAAACGAGAGCAAACACTCTTTCCCTGATACTCTGCAGCCTAGAAAAGGCCTGTTTGTTTCAGACTCTGCTCATCTTGGTACATGTTCAATTAGGCAGATGTACTTGGAGACAGATTTGGGTTTCTGCGAAAGAGGGCTTTGTGTGCATCCTCACAAGCCCTCATGTGACATCAGACTCTTCTTGGCTGCCTTGGTTTGCTGATACCTGATCTGTGCTTTATTTGCTGTGCCAGGTCAACCACATGTATACTAAGACCCTGTGCAAAGGAAGTGACTTTATTGCTTGATTGCAGATAACATTAACAAGGGACAAATCAGAATTGGATGGTAATTAATCTGCTAATTTCTCATCAACATAGATGAGAGGCATATTGCTTTACCAGAGAGAATGGCTTTCTCTGCTGACCGACTGCAGACTGATTATAAGATTTGACATTAATGTGTTGCTAGGTATTTAGCTATGAAAGTGGAAGAATAGTACAAAGAATTCATCAGAATTTCATGTACTTTCATTTGTATGTTATCTTCCTGCTCTGCAGCTTGAGTTTGAAACCCTTGACTTGGAAACAGGCAGACAGATGTCAGCAAACCAGAAATTGTGACAGATGAATAGCAGCTCCCAAAATTATTTGCATTATTCTAACAGGCATCTGTGTGCATGCACTCATATAAATAATCCTCTCAGTTTCCTTTCAGAAATGCACTCACTAATTTAATCTCTATTTTAAGGTACTCAGTATTGGACTAGTGGCAAAACTGGATCCCACCCCTGCATTCCACAAATTGTGGAATGGTCTTTTGAGTTCTCCCTACCTAATGTTTCCTCCTGGCAATACTGCTTGAATTAAATGCTGTTCATCAAGGAGTTACTGCAACCTGTTTGGAGAAAGTATCTGATGCTCCAGGCAGCTGAAGGAACAGGAGGGATCATGAACCACAGACTGGATCCTAGGCATAACTGAATCAAGATGTGGAAAAAGATGGGACTGGGAACACAGGGACACTTTTTTAAATTGGAAGGGAAAGAACAAAATTGCTGATTTATGATTACAAACATTTGGTTGTAAGTGGTTAAAAGTCTGACAGGTCAAATACCATGTAAGAGACTTCCTGAGAGAGAGTAAAAGATAATAAAAGAGAAGCAATAGCCTTTTTGTGCCATTACTTAGGCCTTTCTAGTCAAGAATCAGGAGCATGGATGAGTGTTTTGTCTAGAACTGACCTTTCCTATGCTGAATTTTAACTTTTTTCAGGCAGATGTTGCATGTGCAGGTTTTCATGTTTGCATGTTCTGTTAAAATCAGACAAATTACAAATAAAGTATTTTGAGTCCACATTCTTTGAGGAGAAACTGGTGGAAGACAAAATAAGCAAAGGTCTGAGCAAAGGGATGGGCTCCAGATGTTCTGCAAAATCAAGCATGTGTATTTGGTAAAGGTCTGTGATAAGAAATGGATGTTCTTATTTGCTGAAGTTAGCAAAGCCGAAATTAATCAACTGCAGCAAAATGATTGATAGGGTACAGAGAAAGTCTAAGCTTAGTGGGATGGGATAGAGTGAATGCTGATTTTTTTCCCAGCAGAAAAGAAGTATGTTTTGGCATTCATAGTAAAAAGAAACATTATCAAAGATAGCACTTTCTACAGTTTAGTGCTAATATGCTTGAAGTGTTTTCTCAATAGTATATAAAAAATATCACCTTAACACTAGTGTCTTGCAGCAACATAGAATGGATGTAGTCTGCATATGCAAATTCAAGCAATAATTGTCCTAAATTGCTCTATTTTAAAAAATTAAGATGCTTGTTGAAAGCATTTGTGTTGATATCTTTAGTGACAAGAAAACAGGATTCACAATTAGTGTTTAATTTGTAATTAGAAAACACATTCTGCTGAATGAGAGATGGGAATGCCATTTTTCCACCCAAAAAAGGTGGTTAGTTGCTTGACAATATCCCTGCCCATGAATGTCCCATCTCTACTGCAGCCTTCCAGTTTCTCTCCTGCTGCAACAACTGGGGAGGCTGCACAGCTGGAGCAGATGAAACAAAGAGCAGAAATTGGTATTTCCCCAGCTGTTCATGCTGATGTTCAGAGATTCCCTGTACAATAAAGCTAGCTTAGCTTGAATTGCCTGTTGGTGTCTGCCAAGTGGATATGCAGATCGAGACTTTCCCAAGTGGGATCTCATAAAAACACATTTATGCACCTGAAGATAAGAGTCTGGAGATTGTTTTGCAAAGCCTTGATTCTTCTGGAGCCTATTATCCTAGTGAACCATGGCTTTCACCTCTATGGGACACTCAGCTGGCCACAAAGTGTTGACATACAAACTTTGGTAGCCCTTGCTTCCCAAAAGTAGTACATGGTTTGCTTTGCAGAATGCTCCTCCTTCTTCAGAGGTGGTGGGAGGCACAGTGGGCTGCAGCTCCGTGGTCCTGGCCCCATGGAGCCTGGTTTTCCCAGACTGCTGCCAATACCTGCAAGGGACCCATCTGCAGTCACAGAGAGGGAACACCTGCCTCATTCCAGGCAATGGGATATCAAGGACCAGGACACACTTGGTTCATCCATGATGTGTGTGGCCATAACACCTCCCCTTGACTGGGATTTCTCACTGCATATGGCATTTTTGCAGGAGAGCAAGAGAAAGCTGTCCAAAATTCTGCTTCCAAGCTGACACAGAAGCAGGGTTGCCTGTGGAGAAGGTGGCAGTGATGCTGCCTTTTCCACCAAGCCAGACATAGCTGGGGACTGTTTACAGCCCAAAAATCCTGTGTCTGCCTATGGAGATCATGAAGGGAGAAAAGGTTGTCCAAGGACTGGGGACCTGGATTTGCAGCCAGAACAGACTTTTCCAGAGGCATAAAGCAGAGAGGTGTGGATTGCCTGTATCTGCCATACATGACTATTTATCATTAACCCAAGGTTATTGAAAGCATTAGTTTGAACTACCTGCACCTGCTGCTTCCCAAGGGTTCACACAGATATCAATTATGCAACAAAAGCCTTTAATAAAAGCGAGCAGTACAGCTGCTGCTTTTTGGGGGCTGTGTCCTCCTACCGTGGGCTGTATACTCTGCCAGCCATGAGGCCCACCACAGGAAGTGTGCCCACCTCCAGCAGGGTGGGCACCCACTCAGACACATTCACCTCATCAATTCTTGCAGCTGATACTGTATTTATTTACTATTATTTTTACCTGGAACACCGTATGTTTTGGGGGGAGGAGATGTTGAACCAAATACTGCTCGGGTTGTTTCCAAAAGAGCTTAGCATGTGATGTTGAAATACAGATTTATGAATCATTTTCCTAGGATAAAACTTACACCCTTCACTGAATGGTGGGGAGGAGGGTGAAAAAACCTTGGCTGTGACACAGTGGAAGTTTCTGGGAGGGTCAGGACCAGCTCTCCAAGCACTGTGGTCCAGCAGTTCTAAGTTTCTTTGCCTCAATTTCCACTTGGATAACTCAGGTAGTTTCAATAAACTGGTGCATTCTCTGACCTTTGAAATTTAGGTAAAATACCTGTCTTTAAGTCTTACCATTTTCCTCTAATTTTACTCCCAAGTTACCTTGCCCTTAGCTGCAAGGCCCCACAATACTCTAACCTCCTCCCTTATGACAGGAAGAGCCAATGCTCCATTTTGGTGGGTTCAGGTCAGCAGCAGTATGGTACGTTTTCCCTCCTGGACTCTGTGAAGAAAAGCAAGGAGGACTCTGCAGAATCTCTGCTGATCTGTGGAAACTGAGTTTCCATCCACTTCAGCTCTGGAAAGAGGAAGCCCCTCAGCCATCACAGCAGCCAAACCAACACCAAGGACCTGGTCTAACCTTGAGACCCAGTGACCTCAAGTATGGGAGCTGTTGAAGCCCAAGGTGCTTCTGAACAACAGCTTCCTCTGCATGTCCTCCTTCAGGAAGGCTGCTCTTTACTTAGTGATTCAGATATTTCAAGGCATCCTCTGAGTGCCTAAATAGGAATTCTTTCAAGATTTTGGCCTTACTGGCTTAAGTCCAAGTTGGAGTCTTCCCTGCAATAAGGGCTAATGTTTATGAAAAATTATTTTTCAGTACTTGACCATGAAATGTTCTGGCAAGGGTTGCCTTGATTTCAGTGACTAATATAGTGGTATTAGGAAGGAAATCTGCTGAAATAATGCTATTTTAGCTGAGCTGAAGTTAGGGGTTGGCTCTGTCAGTTCTCCCCCACTGAGCAGGTATAATATTAGTTCAACTATTTTTTTATGGCCTGGAAACTACAGTTTGTCAGAGAATAGACAGATCCTGTTTGTTTTAATCTGTGGCAGATTCTGGCAAGATAAGACCCAAGTTTGTGTTTAGGTTGAGGTGTCCTGGGGGGCAGCAGTGGGCAGGGTGCTGGTGCAGGGTCCAGGCTGCATCCTCCAGCTGCAACCTCCAGTGCACCTTGTGTCCTGGGTTACAGTGAAACCACAGGGATAAAACCTTCCCAGCGGTGGACTTAGACACAGGTGTGCTGAGTCCTAAGGAAGCTTACTGAAGAGGGATTAAAATGGATCCACTGTGTCCTAAAGCTGCTCCTGTCTGGAGCTGAAGGAGGAGCAGGCACAAGCCTCGCCACAGTGGCTGCTGTTGCAGAGGGGAGGAGAGGCCTGTCCTTCACAAGGCTTGGAGCTCACCTTTTCCTTCTAGTTAGGATCAGCCGGGTCTGGCTTTTAACAGCAGGGTGCCTGCCTAAATCACTGGCTGGTAAATTACATTTTTCTGTCTAGAATGAGGTAAATGTGTATTTTATCTGGGTAATTAATCTGAGGGATAGAACTAACATGATTATCGTGTTTTCTTTTTCCTTGCTCCTGTCAATATGGCCATGTGGCACTTGTATCTCAGAGCCTTTATTAAACTGGTTTATTTGTGAGCAATCAAACAAGGAAAATTATAAGGACAAGGATGATTTTGTTCAGACTGTCACCTTTATCTAGCATTAACAAGCTAGGAAATGACACTGCCTTTTATTGTCCTCCTATCTCTGTAAACTTGCTTTTATTTAAAATAAAATAAAGCTCTTAAATAAGCAAAGAGGAACAGGCTTGGAAAATTCTGTGGACTCCAAGGTGCTTCTCTAGTTTTCCTCTGCAGGAACAAACACCACCCATTCCCCTTTTTCCCATGTACAGAACCTGTTTATTAATGTGTCGGGAAACGTGACTCAATCTGCAACTTTGTCAAGGCAAAGGCAGGAAATTTAGGTGTTTGCATTACCAATTGCTACTGTTTAATAAATCTTTCCCCCATAGGTTTTGATAGTTTGGTACTTTACCACAGGCTGCTTCTTTGAATAGTGACTAGTAAGATAGTCAAAGTTATCTTGCCATTAGAACCTCTTTGGGAGGCCATTGAGCTATTTGAGAGGAAAATGCTGTATGTTACTGGAGGCTAGAAGCAAAGAAGTAGGAGAGTGTCCCACCTGCAGCTCTAGCAAAAGTCATCCATAGGAATCCATCTACAGGTACTCATTTGTCCTGTATTTCATGTCTCCAATGACCATGCAACAAGTCCCTCCCACATTCCCTTCAGTCAGAGGCCAAGGAATAACCTGAAATGGGTCACTGGGCCACTCTTTGGTCCCGCTGATGGACAATTCTGGGGTCAGACCCAGGGTAGGGGCAGCCTGGCCAGATCCTGCCTGCACCCTGCTTTCCACCTGCAAACTGCCTCAGCTCTGGTGCAGCTGCAGCACTGGGACCTGGCCACTCACGTCATCCAGTCTCATGAGGTCTTTATAGTGGTTTTATCCTTGGAATTTTATGGGTTTCAGTGTGTGTTTTCCAAAGGCTGAAGCCCAGGCACAGATCCCAGGTGCCTTGTGGCCAAGAGCCATCTGCACCACTGCAGCAAGCACTGCAATCCAGCAATGATCTACCAGCTGGGAGACTGGAAAAACTGTTTTCTTCCAAGTTTCAAAAGCTTTAAAATTTGCTCAGCACATCTTTTAAATTTCCACACAAGTTTAAGGAACAATTGAAATTACTGTTTAGTGTGGGACTTGAGATGTTTTAAAAATGACCACTCTGACTGCTCAAAGGTTTTAAATTTCATGATGAGGTAAATTGATTCTATATTTTAATTTCTGAAGGAGAGAAAGAAAATGATGGTATTGGACAGAGCTGGCTGCTTGCCCAGGGTGAGCTGTGACCTAGCCCAGCATGGACTGGAGAGCTGGCTGGTCATCTCTGCTTTTCATGAGGGCTGCAGCTTTTAAAATAATAAAATGCAAGAAAATAAAATAATAAAATTTAATAATCTTGTAAATCAAAGCTTTTACAGAGCCTCCTTTTTGATCTTATTTTTCATGTATGAACATCTTATACAAATATACGCTGATATGAACAAGAGCAACCTCAGCAAAAGGAGCGTTAATCTCCTTCACCATCCTAAAGATGGTTCTGTGTTACAGTCATTTTATAAAGATAATAAAACCAGCACACTTCTACTTACCAGTGTTGCATTAAAACAAGTCAGGATAACATAGCTGTTCAGATTTCACTCTTACCATGTATAGCTCTTGCATGGATGTCTGCTGTCCTCTTTAGAGGAAGTTATGTTTTTATGTCAAAGCAAAGAAAGAATAATTTCTTTCTGAAATGTCAATTTTTTTATTGAAACTATTCCCCTGAAGGAGTTAAAACCCCAATACAGTAAAATATCATATAACAGGAGAAAGTGGGACTGACTGACAGAAACTAATTCATCCAGCCTCTGGTCATTGTTGACACAGGGTTGAGAGAGACAAACCCAGAAGTCGAATCATCTCTGAAGAAATAACAGCAATAGTGAGTTTAAAAAGTTAAGGAATTACTTAGTGCACAGGAGAGAATTGTAGAATGTGTTGAAGGTTCATCAGATCCTGTATTTTTCAGGCTGGAGGAGTGGAAGAAAGGAATTTAGAAGAATCAGGGCAGAAAAGCAGCTGTATCTTGGGCTGCATCCAAAGCAGCATGGCCAGCAGGTTGAAGGAGAGGATTCTGCCCCCCTACTTTGCTCTGGTGAGACCCCACCTGGAGCATTGGAAAGCATGGAGCTGCTGGAGCGAGTCCAGGGGAGGGCACAGAGATGATCAGAGGGGTGGAACACATCTCCTGTGCAGAAAGATTGAGAGAGTTAGAGTTGTTCAGCCTGGAGAAGAGAAGGCTCCAGAGAGAACTTGTTGCAGCTTCAGTAATTGAAGGGGGCTCTTAAGAAAGATGGAGACAGACTTTTTGCAGGGCCTGTTGCAACAGAACAGAGGGGAATGTGCTTAAACTAAAAGAAGTGCTAGATTTAAGATTTAGATTGAATAAATTTTTTTACAATGAGGATAGTGAAGCACTGCACAAGTTGCCCAGAGAGCTGGTGATGTTCCAACCCTGGAATATTCAAGGTCAGGTTAGATGGAACTCCAAGCAACCTGATCTGGTTGAAGATGTCTGTGTTCATGCCAATAAATTGAACTAGATAACCTATAAAAGTCCCTTCCAACCCAAACTATTCTATGATTTTGTGATTCTGTGGTTCAGTGGGGTGTGTCTGTTTGATTTACATTACACAAGAAAGTGTGGTGTGCTTGGTTGCAATCCTAGTGACCTGTTCCTCTGCCAGAGGAAGAGACAGGTCAGCAGTGTTGGAGCAAGTGGGCCTGAACAATGGGCTTTGAAAAGGAAGAATAATCTAGAGGCCAAGGTTCAACCACATGCTGTGGACCTGGGTGGGGGGCTGAGTCCATCCCTGGTTAAACCTGTCTCTCACCTTTGTATCAGAACACTGTAGGCATTTAAGGATAAGGAACTGATACTTCAATCTGTTCACCAGACTTTATTCTGAATTTATTCCTTCATGATGCTGAAAGCAAACAGCAAACATCTCCTACCTGTCATGACTTTAATGATTTCCCTTTCCTTGTAAATTAACTGTCATCTGTATTGCAGAACCTGAGATTTAACAGTACAAGTGAGGCAGAGAGTGGATATGACTTTATGCTTTTAAATAGTCACCTTCATGAAGAATTTCCCAGTAAAAGATATTTTTGCCTGACTTTTTGATTAGCAAGAAATTACTATACACTTGCAAAGAGATCAGACTTTCTTTTGTGCCCACTTTGAGGGACGAGACAGTGGCAGCTGGTGTTCTGGTGCACTGTTTTCCATAGAAGCTGACTTCTACTGTCTTTCTGTCAAGTACGTGTTATTGTTGATCGCTACTTTCTATTCTGGTTTCAAATTAAGTCAAAAGTGGTCCATTTAATTCTGGGATGTGGTTTATCTTCAACAGGCACAGCTTGCCCAAGCCAGTTTGGAGAACATACATAATTTTTTAAAAAGTTACTGCTCTGAGACACATTTAATTGTCCCACCTAATCCCGAACCCTGAATCCTCTAGCCCCAGCCATTTTACACCTTAGCCTGAATAGTGCCTCTCCAAACCAGTGGTGGTGTAAGCAGCTAGACATTCCTCTTTTCATCCATATAAAGGAAAAGGAAATTCAGTTGATACCACCCACTCACCCTCTTTGATAGCTGATCTTGTAGTGGTCACCAGTTGCAGTGACAGGTAAAGAAGTGGGCACACTTCCTCTTGTGAGAGGAGGATTGCATGGGCTTCCCAGCAGTGGCTCTGACCAAACAGCAGTCACATATATGTTGTCACATGCTCATGATGTCCTGCAAAATTTTCCACCCATGCACTCATACTGGCTGGATGACTCACGGTCTTCCCCCTTGTGGCTCACCAAGCAGCCCTGAAAACATTGGAAAGCAGGGATTCAAACTCTCACCCACCAATGGGAGTGTCCCTGCTTTCTGAAGGGCTCTGAGAATCCACAGCTCCCTGTGCCAATAGCTTCAGTACCTTAGTGTGTACAGTAAATGGGCTCAGACAGGTTATATGGGAAAAAATAGACAGAGTAGCACTTGGGTTACTTGGGGAGCACACAGTGTGAGGGGAAGGGGTGTTTCCAGTAGCTGTTGTGGAGCAGTGTGAAGGGTCAGAAGGGAACTGCATGTGAATGAACTGAACTGAAATTAACTGAATGAATTTGAGCATTAGATGACTCAAGCCATATGTGTGGAGAAAGCACCTGAAACCTTACAAATCCGGGAGAGCAGAGGAAACCTGCAACTCAGGGAAGTACTGCAGCACTCACTGGCCATGCAATATTACACTGTGCTTCCATAAGATGAAGGAAGAAACTGGCAGCAGCAAATCCCTGTTGGGTACTGTCCATGGTGATGGAACCACTGCTCTGGGGGTACCACACAAGCCCCAGAGCAGGCGTTGAGGCAGCCCTGCCTTGAGATGGAGCTGCAGCACAGTGTCAACACCCAAGTCGTGCAGGAAGAGGTCCACATTTCTCAGGGGCCTTCTGGTTTTGCAAGGGCATGAGGGAGCATTGTAGGACTGATGTGGGTACATGGAAATCACAAGGAGACACTGTCTTTTACAAAGCTGACTGCGTCTGGATTGAAAATCTACATAACATGGATGCTTGCCAGTCTGGGAACGTTTTGGAATCAGTTGTGAGGGCAGATTCCCTCTGTGACCTACTCCTCTCTTTCATGTCTGGCCTAAAGCTGGGAGAAGTCCAAGTCCAAGCTTAAGAGCAAACTAGAGCTATTCCTGCTTTGTTGTTATCTGGCCTGCTGGTTTGCCAAAAAGGTGGAGCAGTTGGTGGTGAGCTGTGGGTGTAGTGGCTTAAGTCACATGGTCACCTCTCCACATGGCAGCTCACAGCTGGGCCTGGGACCAGCAGTCTGCTGCTTTACCACTGCACCAGCTCTGGAAAAATTATGGGCTCCAGGGCCAAGGCATCCATTCATGCTGACAGTCTTTTTCCTCCACCTCAAAGCCAACAGACAGAAAGATCAAAGAAACAACTCCCAACCTCAGAGCAGGAGTTTGTGCCCTCACTCTGCATTCCCATGCTTGCACCATTGTCCCTTTGCAATCAGACCAGAAGGACAGCTGGCCCCACCACAGGTGGCACATCCATGGCACGTGGATATGCAGAGCTGAAGAGCCCCAGGCTTCCTGCCACTCACTGCTGCCTGCCAGGCTCCTGCCTCCCACACTGCCTGCAAGGCAGATACAGCCATGGAGCCTCTTGGCAGGTTCCCACAGGGCTGCATCATTCAGCATCCAGTAGGAGCAAGTTGCCTGCTTTGGGCATGGCTATTGGGACTGGCTGACCTGTGGCCCCTCTGGAAAAGGTGCAGCACATCTCCACTAGCACGAGTGGGAAGTGCTCTTCTCCTGCTCCAGTTTGCCATGTCCTGTGTCCCATCCCCCACAGCACATATCCCATTAAGTACTTGCTTGTGGCAGGGAACTGTTCTACTGTGCCAGATTGGAGGAGGCAGAAGGGTGTGGGTGGGTACAGCCATCAGGCTGTGCTCAGGGGACCATAAAATGATGCATTGCACTGTATAGCTGGTGACCCACTTCTGACCTTAAGAAGTCAGACCTGGAATACTAAAGCAAAGAATAAAACTCACAGCCTTAAGCATGAGCTCATTAGTAACTTACTGAGAATTGCTCAGCCACATCCAGAGCAGAGGGCAGTGACCCTACCATGGCTTTGAAGAGACCTGAGTGATTGGCAGCCTGTCTGAAACACTCCAATTTCCCACATTAACCAATACTCCAGGTCTGCCATGCTTCAGGTCCTACCCTCACCCAGCAAAGTCACCTCACCAAATTAACACAGCTGCAGGGGTGGATAACAACGTGGACCTTGACATGCCTGCAATCCACAAGAGTTCAGTCAGGCCTTGGGAATCACATTCTGGCTAATGTGCCAGCATTAGCCCTAGAAGGTCAGAAGTCTGAATGTGAATGGGGAATTGTGACTATGACTTAACCCTTCCCAGAGTATTTTAAGCTATTTTAAACAACCTTTCACTTCTGAGCTGCTGGAGTTCTCATTGGAAAAGCACTCTAAAATAACTCTCCAGAAATGTGCCTAAGATAAATCATGGGAGGTTCATTGCCCATGTTTTTAAGGAAAATAATTTAGATAATTTAGATAATTTTATAATATTAAAATTTAGATATTTAGATAATTTAGAAAATTAGATAATTTTTTAATTTGCTGAGTCCAACTAAAGCGAACAACTATCAGCATTACTGCACCATGGAGGCTCCTGCTCATCTTCTCTGGACTGGTCACCACTTAACATAAATCATCACAAGTCCTGGCCACAGAATCCTCAAATGAAGGCATCTAGGATTTAAGCTGATTTTTAAAAAGCAACCTATCTGCACCATGTTCCTTACCTCCTGAAAAGGTACAATACCAACACATTTATGATGTGGTGCTCTTGCATTTGAACAATACAACGATTCAGAAAGTTCAGAAAAATAGCTTTTTAAATTTCATATTGTTTCTTTTGGGGTCAGAACTGAGAATGGAATTTGGCATTTCTCTGGCATATCCCACTGCTTTGCCAGTACACCTAGCACCCTTCTCCCCACAGCACCAGTGAATCCAAACCAAAGAACACAGGATTCTCACTGACAGTCCCCAATCCCTTTCTTACAATTGCTCTGCCCAGGAGCTCCCTTTCCTGTCTGATCCTCTAAAGGTCTCCTGCTTGACCTTGCTTTTCTTCTGTGAGAACCAAAGCTCCTTTCTGCCTTGAGCTCTGGGGTTTGCCTCCTTAATGCCTCAGGAGGGGGAGGTGGAATGGGTTAGGGCATGTCCCCAGAGATGAGAGCTGAGAAATGGTCTCAATTACAGCATTTTAGGTGTTGTCAGCAGCTACTGCACTGTTGAAACTACCCAGCAGTGTGCGGTATGAACAGCCTGTCCTTCTGAACCCTTTAGCAAAGTCAGAGGCAGCTGCATTTCTTGTATCTGGATGAGGATGTAAAAGAGGGATGTGAGCTTTAAGGATCTTTTGAATCCCATAGACCTGCTAAAACTCTCTAGATTATTTTGTAATATTATTGTCAATATATACATATATCCTGCTAATATCTCCACCAGTATGGACATTTCTTCTGCCTTTCTTGTATGTATGAGTTCATGTCCAAACACATAATTTATCTTCTGTGCCAGGAAGAAGCTTATTCTAATGCTTTTTTCACCATGTTAGTAATTTAATTTGGGAGTCCTGAATGTCACAAAACCCCCCAAAATATCTGCATTTACAGGAACTATGTCACATTTCCAAAGAAGTGGTAAGCCATCTTGAAAGCTATGAACATCTTTTTTTCAGAATCCCTTGATTTCCTTTCTCACTTGAATTCCCACATTCCTTGGACTGCGTTTGAACCCATCTGTTTGGAGCCTCTGACTGCAGCACACACACATATACCAAATTCTCTTGGGATTAATGTTAAAATGTACTTACTTCAATAGCTAAGATATCAAAGGATTGACTGGAGGCATGAGTCAATTTCACTGTTAATTCCTGCACCTCATTTAACTACTCGATGAGAGCGCTCTCATTCCACTGGGGAGTGTTGCTGTAATTAAGATCCTGAAGCTTTTTGAGAAAAAGGAGTAGAGACAAAATAAATTAAAGGAGAGCTGCTCTCACCTTCTGTAAAAGCTGTAGTTGCATTTGAATTTTCTGCCAAGCCAGAAGATTGGTGTTTGACACATGTCACTGGTTGCTTGGAAGCAAGTTATGGATCCAGACCCATGAGTAAGTGCCAGCTTCAGGAGGAAACTACAGCATCCAACAGCTGAGGCCTTGAAGCAATGTCTCAAAGACAGACTTTCTTGAGCACTGGGATTTCTTTCATTTTCTAATGTTACTTTTCCTCCAGTGTGTTATGCTCTGATGCATGGTGAATATGGGAAGAGGATTCACTTACATTAGGGAAAGAATCTCTGAGCAGACATTGGGGACAGCCATTTATCAGTGCAGAGTGTGCAAAAGGAGGGAAGGTCTGCTATGAACGAGTGTGCAGACTGATTCAGAAACCAGTCCATATTGCAGAAGCTTTGTGGTTGAAGCAGGGAGACTGAAGATGCAAGCAGAATTACATGCCTCCAGCACCGTCTTCCAGTCTGCAGAAGGCATTAAATGTGGGAAGTGCATCTGAACCAGCAGAAACTGGCAGAGATAAAATTGATAATTAATGCCCTATATCCTCTCACTGAGATCCCTCACTATCCCACACCAGCTGGCATATTTGAATTTCTTCCTGGTGTCCCAAAATGCCCCATTTTTTTAACCCGGATATAGCTTAAATAAGTAAATATAAAAATACTCAGCCCATTAATCAGAAGAGGAAAAGGCACTTTGCATCTTCTTCCTCCTAAGCCCTTTACTATAACCTTTGTTCATTTACTTGATGTTGTATTAGCGATCAATTAGATAAACCCTAACCTGGATTTCTCAATAATTGGTACGGTACAGCGAGCAGCTGGAGATGGAAATGAGGAGGGGAAAAGCTGTTTTCCCTATCAACATGTTCAGTATTAAAGAGCAGATATTGAGATCTGGCCAGACAGGGCTGGTACAAGGGTCACACCTTGGCAGGGTCGTCTCCCAGCCTGCAGCGCTGGCCCGTAACTGATAATCTCCTGATACTATTACAGGCAGTGCCATTATGACTGTCAACTTTAATTAAGCACACTCCCATTTGCTGTTTCCTTCTAAACATCACTCCAGGGCCACAGCTAATTGAGTGTGCAGCCGAGCTTCACCAGGAGGGGTTTATCCTTGTTTCCATCAGCCACAGGTGGGGTTAGCCACTGGTGCTCCTGTGGTGAGAATACTCTTTACAGTGCAGGAGGAAAATCTGGACAGAGTGGATCATCCACTTTCTGCCTTTCTCCAAACTCTCAGCTCCTGACAATGCTGCTCCAGGGCTCTCAGCTCTCACAGAGGCTCAGAAGCAGAGTCCCCTCCCCTCCTCCAGGCAGGGAGAGGCCATGCAAAGGGGTGCTGAGCCACCACAAAACCCCTTCACATAAAACCTTCAACAAAGTCTTCAGCATTTGGTGTCTTTAAGCCTTGGCCTTCAGTTTATTCTGCAAGCGTGAATTAAGCATTAGGAACCTCTGTTCTGCAAGGACACTGAGCGTTGATACAGCCCTGTGTTTTATTCATTATGAAGGACTGAATCCTATTACATTAAAAATTCAAATGTTAAACTGTATTAAATGGACACATAGGGAACATATGTCTGTATATCAAGACATCCATTTATTCATAGGCTCAGTAGGGTCTTAGATATATGTAAAAATAAAGGGAAATTAAGATACTCATCCAGTCTCATAGAGTAAATTGGTAGCTGAGTCAGGAGAGGTGCTTAGGAGAGGTTATTACTTGCTGTTGCTTACACAGGGAAGCTTAGACCCTCTGTCCAAAAGTCAGTTTATATTTGCAAATTATAACTGTCTTTCCTGAGGTGTCATTCATTTAACACTTTTAGAATTCCATCGTCAGCTACTGAGAAAAAACACATTATGGCTTCTTTTCTATTCTTCCATGCAGTTCTATTTTAAATTTATCAAATTACTTTTCCAGCTCTTCTTAGCATGTGAGCCTCACTGACACTTCCTAAGTGAGCTTGGTCCTGCCCAAATGGGCACCCAGCCCTTGTCACATTAAGAGCACAGCTGGAAGGACATCCAGGGGTGCAGAGTCTGGACCCTCTGGGCACCTCCCTTCACCTCTCACTGCCAGCAGCAGGAGCCAAGTCAGGCTCTTACAGAGCTGGGGCACTTCACCTCTCAAGTCTGGTCAGTGTGGATGTGCTGGACTGCCCAGGCAAACCTTGTGTGTGTTTTGTGCACATCTGACTCATACTTTCAGAGTGGGCTAACAACCTGTTGTCTGCACTTCCAAAGCATCAAGGAGTCAGACACAATACTACTTAAAAATTTACCTTCCTGCATCCCAGACTGGCCACTGCCCTTCCCTATCCAGTGTGACTTGTTTTTATTTGTGCCATAAAGCTCCTCCATCTCTGACTCCATCCAAAGTCACACTAGGAAATTTGCCCTCAGCTTTGGTCAAAAAAAGCTGTTTTCTAGAGCAACATGCTCTGATTTGAAGATTGCTAGCCATTAGTGGCTGTATTATCCCTTAGCCAGCTCTCCTAAACAGCATCCCTGGCAGTGATCTTATCTTACTTGAACACTGAAGTGGGTATTTATGGAAAATAACCAGGGGGTAGATGAAGGTCGTCACTGTCCACTTACCTAATTATGGAGTAACTGCTATAAGGGTGGTAAACAAGTCCATTACAGATGGGGCTAATGACTTCAACAAAGTTTCACGCATCTGTGAGTAGAATGGCAGGGATAACATGGGCAGTGCAGACTTCTCCTCATTGAGATCAGGCTGGATCAGCCTCTGAAGGACCAAGTACTGTGTATGTCTAAAAGCTATTAAAAGGCACATTGACAACATCTCCTTGTCCCTTGTGGTGTTCCAGTTGTTCCACCTATGGAAGCTGACAACGTCATTCAGGGAAAACACTCTGCTGAAAAAACTTAATCCAGAAATATTGAAGCTAGTAACAAAAGAGAATGTGTATAAAGGACCCTGCAGTGCAATCTCAAAATTGGTAATTTAATGTCCTGTCCCTGGGGCAGCAGAAGCAGGATGCTATGGAATTTTGTCCTCCAAAGGCATCTCTAAGAGGGGAAGGCATAGTTGCAGCACAGAAGTTTGAGGTTCCCCTTGTTCAGCCCATTTTTTTAAATGCCACTCATATTTTGCCAACAGAGTGGCTACAGACTTGTGGATTTGGATGTAGAAATAGGATCACCAGAGGCCCAGTATGAATGGAAACCTCCTTCTGCACCCTCAGCCATGAGACAAGGACTGGGGTATGAACTCTTCATTTCTGGGAGCTTGTGCAGATTGCCCTCTTGTGTAGAAGTGCAAGGGCCTGACTATTGTTGTATTGCATCACTGATGTGCAAGAAATTTTTCCATTTAAGAAAATGCCCCAGAGACATAGAAGCTTCACAGAAATTAGAAAAGATAAATTCAGAATAATAAATTTAAAATATGACCTGAATCTCTCATTGCACATCATGGGTAGCAAGAGCTCATTTTGTGTTGCTCAAAAAATACAGGTTACCTGCAGTGCAGGGATCAGCACAGCAACATAATCTTGAAGATTAAGGAGTGATTTGTTTTATAGTTCTGTATTTGTAGTTGTGATATTGTGGCTTGGGTGAAGCATCCAGGCAACAAGCCAGTCTTCATGATTAGCAATATAATAACAACTGGCTAAACAAATATTTCACACACAGAGAGATCTAATGAGGCTGGTGCTAGGGAAAATGAGTATTAAAAAGTTAATTAGGATATACATTTTAAAAAACACATTATTCCTTAGCGTTGCTGGTATATGACCTGCAACACGCAGCATAGTTCGGGAAAGGCTGTAGCCAGATATAGATACAGAACATCTGCTGAAGAACAAAGTGTGAGTGTCCTCCTCAGAGCAGTCACACTGCACCAGGGGAAGTGTCAGGCCACAGCAGTAGCCCTGGCTACATCCTCACACACAGCACATCTTGCATAAGAGTGTGGAGGTCAATGCAGTATTTCATAGGAGCCCAGAGCAGCTCTGGTCATTCAAACTTCTCAGGGTCAGACAACTTTAATTGTAGGTAGCCCTACTCTAACTCTTCCTTTGAAAGGCATGTGGAGAAACACAGTTTGTCTCCCAGAGTATGATTCTAGTACTGGACCACCTCTAACCCTGCCACCTATACCTGCATGACAGCCAGGAGACACAAGTACTGCCAGGCATCAGCTTGTCTGGAACATCAGCAGATGATTCCTCTCTGCTTTCTTGTCACATGGGAAGGAGCTGCACAGCAACACTGTGCAAACCCCCTGTTGTGATAGGCTTTGGCTGTGCTACATAATGTGTGATCAGACATGGGCTGGGATAAGTGCATCAAACTACTTACTCATCAAGGTGATTTTTGCCTTAGTTTCTCCAAATTATTTTGTGTGTTTGCTTGACTTTTATGTGTATGGTGACTGTGTATGCTGAATTTGAAAGGCTTGTTGGGCAAACATGCCCTAATAGAGTCTGTACAAACTGCAATAGGTAGATTAAATCAAGTTACTTTGCTTTTGCAAACCAATAGTTCTTTGCTGTCCCCAATTAATTTCACAGGTACTCCTAAAGCAAAAGATTTAATTAGACAGTCCTTTATGTTAGTTGATATTTACAGTATATGCAATAAAAAATCATGAGGGTAAATGTATACTGAGAAGATCCTGCCCTGGGTACTTTATTAGAAGCAAAGCAAAAGTGAAGCTACCAGGCTGTATTTATTACTGGTGTAATAAATAAATGAGTCTATAACAACTCTGCACCTGAGCCATGGAGCCTCAAAGCTCTTAATGTGCTCTTAATGTTTAAACTTTGCTACAAAGCGAGTGGTTAGGATGCAAGTTTCAGCAGCTGTTTCAGCATTTATTTGGACTAACAAAATCTTTTGGTGCAGTTCTCACATGTCTGCTTCAGAAAGGTTTCTGATACACCTGCCCAGCTCTCTTCTTTTTCCTCAAGAAGTGCATCTCAGTTTGTGACTAGAGACAGAGCCTCTTGATAAGAGAATTAATGCAGGCTTTCTAATGAGAAGCACTGTTAGTTTCAGTTGGAGTGTTTTAAATCAGAGAGGCTTTTCTCAGATCTTTGGATATGAATACTAAGGAAAATTAGAAACTCCAGTCAAATGAGAATTTTTTGAATTCTCTACCTAATACCTTCAAAATCCTGGTGAGAAAAGCTTGGACACAGTGTGTGCCCAGGGCTGATGGCTGCTTCTCCACACCTGCTCCTCACCCAAGGGAACTGCTGGTGTTCCTCTGCCCAGAAATCACAGCAGCTCTCACAGGGACCCTGTTGATGTGGATGTGCTCAGGAGCCAGGCTGTGGGTCCCAGGGGAAAGTGGGTTGTTGTACTCACATGCTTAAATTGTTCTTGCTACCTCCACAGACATGCCTTGCTCCCACAGTAAGGCAGCTGAAGCCTGAAGAAGCTTCAGAAGCCAAACAGGAAGGTGAGGGCCTCCTCATGATCAGAAACAAAGCTCCCAGAGGGTGGTGTGTACCAGCAGTCTGCAGCACAAAATCAGGCCCAGGTCTTGGGGTCCTGGTCTTATGACCAGACAAAATATATATTCCTTTTTGCTGGTCACCCAGTGACCTTGAGGCATTTTAGGACCTGGAGGTATGACTTGTCTAACCAGTGCTTCTTCCAACAGTGATATTCCCTGGACATCTGTTCACCTATCCTCATACCTGCAGCTGTGTGTTAGGGAGCAGCAGAACCCTCTATCTCATCTCTTTGCTTGCTGTTACATCTTAAATCCAGCTCCTGCTCCCATTCCCATACAAATGTCATATATGGAGTCTTTCTCTCTCTGCAGGAGTTCTTTAAATTTGTGCAGCAGCCCCATTCCTACTCATATCCACTCCATCTCCCAAGTTCCAGGTTGCTGGTGAGGCTCTGGAGAGCCCATTTCTGACAAACCAGTACTATAAATGCCACACTTGGCACAAAGACAGCTCAAGGCACCTGTTTTCGTCTCCTTCCTCTCCACCCTGCCCACCACTTATATGCCATCAGTTCTCAGGTGCCTCAAGATATTTTTGGACTCAGATTGTCTCATGGTTTTGATCTTCCACATTTTACCCATATATACACACATTCATATATTTTCTTTTGCCCCCTCCCTTTAATTATACCATGCAGTACAGCAAAACAAATAAAAGTGTGAAATCAGCTTAAACTGTGTCAAATAACCTCTGTGGTAGTATTCCTGCCAAGAAATATAACTCACCATCAAACCATCTGGTGCTATACCATGCATAGGGAAAAGCTTATTTCTTGAGTCTTGGAGGTGGTTTCTGTTTGACTCCAAAGTGCTTGAGCTCCTCCTGATTTAGGCCACTGAGACTGGCACCTTTTTCTGAAGTGGTAAAATCCAAACCCAACACTCTCAGGAACCTGGTTCAGAAGATCCTGCCCAGACTCTGTGTCATAGTTTTAAGCACCCACAGTCATGTTCACAGAATGAGGAAGGCCAAGCTCACTTCTCCCATCCAAGTGCCCTAAAAAGCAGACTAAGAGTTCATATTCCTTTGTACTTATTTATTCAGGCTTCAACTAAATTGGGGACAGCTCAGGCAAAAGTGAGGCTGGGGTACCCATGGCCTGCCATGGCCAGGAGAATCAAGGGAATCTCAAGGGAATGGGAGTTATGGCTTTGAAATCTATCAGACTGAGAGAAGCATTAAACCTTGCAACATTGCTTTCTGGTTTTGGGAGGAGAAGGTAGAGATATGCTCTAAATATTGTCATGGTAAGAAAGAGGCACTACTACTACCTCACTGGCTCCTGTTTATAACATGAAATTGTGATTCTTGCTCATTCCCTTCCACAAATAGTCACCTTCCTTGAGGAGATAGTGCAGGGTCTGAGGCCCAGGCAGGTAGAGGGTTCCCATCTTGGGTCAGGCACCCAAGCAGACTCAGGGATGAACCTCTCCATAAAGCTTCACAGGCCCCTCTTAGACACCTAAACCCCACCCCATACTTTACACCAGGAGCCCACCTCTACTGGGTTTCATTCTGGGGCCAGGGTGTAACACAGAACACTAAGTTATACACCTCACCTAAACCATGCCTGCACACAGCTCTGAGCCTATACACAGGGAGGTGAGGTGTGTGAGTAGGGGTAGATCCTTGGACTTTAACTTTGAAGTTTTCCTGAATCATTTGTGTTTATAAAATAATGGGGTATCTATTGCACAGCTTTAATGTTACACCTTTCTCAAGTCTTGAGAGGAAATCTGAGGAAGTCATAGGGAAAGGGTTAATGGCACCACAGTCTACAAAGTTGTGTTCTGGGGAGGTGACACACAGCAGAAACTGAAACATCCACTGTCATTTTCTGCTTCAAATTTCCTAAAAACCTTTATAATAAGCAGATGTGGAAGACAAGTGAAACATACAACAAGAGAACTGAAGAATGAAATAAGGAAAGAAGAGCTTAAATAACATTTAGATTAGTGAGATGTGTTCCAGCTTGCATAACCAGACAAAATCCATCTGTGAGAGCTTAAGGACCATTCAAAGCCATTTCCAAGCTATTAACAACTGCTTTTGAGTAGCTGGGGAATAAGAGAGGAATAACAGGGGAACACTTAGTACCTGCATTGCAGGGAAAACCAAAGAATTTAAATATATTTCACTTTCATTCTTGGAAAGATTGCCAGAAACTATTATGAAACCCTCAGTTTATAATCAGGTACAGATTAGTCAGTTGATATCAAACTCATTGCAGGGATTTGTCAAGAATAAACTGTGCCAATTTTTAAAATTTTTTTCCTCTTTGGTGTAGTGGTTAAGGGAAACAGACTTAATTTTAGGACTTTGGACACTTTCCTGGAGGATATGTTCAGGTGTGCACCAGAGAAACACAGTATAGACTTGACTGGCAGAACCAAATCCACATACATGATAAATTGGAAGAGTAAAAGGTGGCTCAAAGCATTACAAGACCAAGGGGCTGTGTGTTCAGCCTATGCCTAACCACTATGTGGAAGAATGGATGATGGGGAAGGTAATGCAGCTAAAAGATGTCTGAATAAAACCAAGCTGTTAGAGCTTGAAAGACACTGGGAGGGAGGCTCATTATTCAAAATGATTGTGGTCACTAGAAAAGTGCCCTGAAATTCTCAAGATGAAATTGGGCAAGTAGAAAAGCAAAGTGCTGCAAGCAGAAAAGAGAAATCAGTGTACAGCAACAATGAGGGCCACAATGAAAATTCAAGAGAAATAGCAGCAAAAACCTGGGGATGAAGAGCTGTTATGCAGCAATTGCAAAAAAAAACCCAAATGCCAGCAAACCAAATTCAAACAAATCAAGAAATGGGTTTTGACATTACCACGTGAAAACCCATGATTTGGAAATTAGAAAGGTATCTGTACCAGAGGATGAAAATCTGAAACAGCTTTCCAATAGATGGGAGTAAGTCAAGAATCCTTACAGGGTTCAAGATGGGAAAGGGCAATTTTTGTCTGGGAGTTATCAGAGGTGGTTTCAGGAACATAGGCCCTGTCTGTGTGACCCAGGAGCTTCCTTGCTGATGTCTTTCACCTGCTTCTCTGTAAGACATGGGGGGGTGATGCTGCTCTTGCAAGGCTTCAGCTGGAACTGCTGCCTTCAGCCTTGGGAACCCCACTTTGTGGAAGAGAGAGGAGATGGGAAGGACCCAGGACACAGCACCGTGAATGAGAAGTTTGGAAAACTTGAGTGTGAGGAGAGTCTTGGTTAATTTCAAATGGAGAAGACTGGGGAGCAGGCTGGGGAATGTGATAACAATCTTGCACAGAAGAGCCACAGAGTGTGGCACCTCCCTATCCCATCCTGGACAACCTTATCTGAAGAAAAGAGCATAGAAATTATGAGAAAATTGTAGAGTTCAATTTTCAGAATACAAGCATAGCCAAACATTTAGATGAGTTCCTTTAAGTGTAAGACTATGTGTGTCCATCAGCCACATGGCTCTCAGTGCTGGAAGGTCCCACATTACCTAATCCACCCTGAAGGCCTGGATAGTTGAATGGTCTGTAAGGAATCCCTTCAACCTGATGCTTCTGGGAGTCAGTCTTATCAAAATCAGGGAGAAGCTGGGTGATATGCACCTGAAACCATGACAGTGTCAATACAAGAGATCTCTGTGAACTCAGAGTGAATCTTCCACCTTCCTCTAATCCTCACAGCTGTACCAGGTGGTATTTTCTCAAAATTTGTTCACACAGTGGTGCATAGGCAGTAAAAAATCCATTGTGCTCTCGGTGTCCAATGGCAATAACATGGTATTGCTTTCACCATTTTCTTTCAGACAGAGTTTGAAGAATTATTATATTAGAAATAATTTTCAGAGACATATTAACCTTAGTCCTCACCAGTACCCCAGGGTGTCTTTTTAGGTTTCAGTCCTGAAACAAACTTTTTTGGAAGGGTAATAATTGGCACTGAAATGAGAGAGAAAAAAAGCTTTGGGTGTGAGGAAGAGGGCACAGCAGGTGTGCCCATGGCCACAGTGATCTGCCATTGCCCTCAATAAATTCCAAAATGGAGGCCAACACCTGGAAGGAGAACAAGGTACCCAGGATTTAATAGTAAATGACTGTCAAGAGAAAACAATTCTTTTATTGCTTGCAAGACTGAAACCACAGTGGATGCTAACACCCAGCTTCAGAGTGTAATGATATCTGTTCTCTCTCCTAATAAATAATTTTCCTCATTTAGACTGCCCCATGGAACAGCTCTGACTTGTTGGATTCCTTGAATGTGCTGATGAATGTTCTCCCAGCTTAATGACTGCCTGTAACCTCACTGCTCCCTCAACCAGTTGTTTATTACTGCCAGCTTTTTCCCCCTCTAGGAGATTGTTTATTCAACAACCAGGGCACTGCTACTGGAGCATTTCTAAAAGGATTATTCTGCTAATTATTCAGATCATTAAATGAGAGGTGAAGCAGGCACCAGCTCTCAGCTTTCAATTCCCTGGTACAAGAATGTTCCTGTTACATAAAACCCCATATTTTTTAATTCTGAAGCACTTAACCTTTTTGCAGCCTTTAAAGGAAGGTTTCAGCTCCAGCAGGTGTGATTTGTTTGTAAGAAATGGAATTTTTTCTTCTTTTTAACCAAAGATACATTCAATAATCATTTCATGCTGAAGATATTTCTCCTGCCCTTTTCCACAACAGTCTGTGTCATGAGGAGCAAAAATCAAAAGCAGAGGCTCAGGAAATATCAAATGGGTGTCAGCATCATCCAAAGGCAGACAACTACCCCCTCGAATACCGGCAGGTTTTGCCTGAAAAGCATGGATTTTTCTTCTTCCCTCATTATCCCAGGGGTCTGCAGAAACAAAGACAGGCTAGAAGTCACCTGTTGGTCAGGTAGAGGGTTTGAGGAGGGATCATCAGCTCTCAGTCATTGCTCACAACTTCATGGAGAAGGGGAAATGTCCCTGCAGTGCAGGGCTCATCTGGAGCTGCTCTGCTTCCTTCACCAGTTTGGGCTTTGCCCACATCTTCAGAGCTGCACTGCAAGCAGCTACAAAACTTTGTTAAAAACACGATGGGGAAAGGCTGAAACAAGACCCCAAAGAGGTGCATGTAGATTTGACAGAAGGTGGAGCAGCAAGGTTTGCAGGTGGTAAGAACTGGGCTGTTTTGAGGAGCTGGTCAAATGTCATGCCAATAGCAGGGACTTCAGGGGACCTCTCACATAGTCAGGGACAGAGACTCTGGAGCCAAGACCATGTGCTGGGGCTTTCTGAGGGGACTACAAAAACCCAGGTTTTGTTAACTCTGCTGCTCACAGAACAATTTGTTCACACACTTCTGGGAGCAAGTCCTTTCTGGAGAGGCACTGAGGAAAGCACATGACAGTTGTCCTTATCAGCACATCTCTTGTTGTCTGATCTGAGCCTTATGAGACCCAATGCTCTTTAAACCATTCTGTCTTGTCACTAATTTCATTTCCAGCCCTGCAATTGCTAAATATCCCTTCATGCACATATTTATTTGCTCCACAGTTACTATGAGGCCAACAACCCCAAATGCAGTTTGCCTTATATAAGCTGCAGTCTTGCAAATTCATCAATGATGTTTGCAATTAAAGAATGTAAGTTAAAAGCCACTTAACATCAACAACAGAATGTAAAAAGCAAGTTATGGCTTCCAAATGTCTCTCAGCATCTGTAACTCCCTTGTTTTCTAATGGAAGAGAAGGGACAGGATTGTAAACTTGCTGCCTCTGCCCTGGGAGAAGGGCTTTGCCACAGGACCAGGTGTTTCAGGAGAAAAGCCCTGCCTGCCAGAAGCAATGTATTTGGGGAAGGATAGGATCAACTGCAACTTTCATTTTCTAAATGTTTCAGCCAATGTAACTGTTTGTAACTGTAAGAGGGGATTTGGAAAATAACTAGTTGTGTTTAAAAAAGGCCTTGAGGATATATCCAAAGTATGAAGACAAGGAATGGCATGCCGAGAAGTAGAAGATTTCTATTTAACTTGTGCATCAACTGTCTATTAATAAGAGCTGCACAGAGAGACACTGACATAGTTTCCAAGCACACAGAAAGCCCCTCTGCCCCTTATGCTCCATGCAAGTGATAGATGAGATTATATCATGAGCACTAATTCAAACCCAGAGCCCCAAGGCTTCTCAACATTGTGTGTCCCCGCTTTTTCAGTGCCTTTGTTGCTACCATTGACATTATTGATCCCTTTTGTAGGATAGTGGGGAAGGTCAATCCCTCTCTCTGTACAGCAAAACCCCCTTGGCTCACTTGGAAGGCCTGGTTACAGAGACATTTTGTGCCCTCAGTCTCAGACTTACTTTGGAAGAACCTTTCCAATGCTCCATGTGTCAGTCAAGTATGATCCCTGGGCATAGACTGGGATTTACAATGCACAAATATTCAACTTCTTCCTTCTGTCTGGTTGGAAAGGGACACTGACAGTCCTTAGAGACTCACCAACCACTCTGATTTGGAGACTACTATGGTCTTGTCTCTTGGAAACCTCTGCCAAGAGTTCCCACTGTCTTTTATTCAGACACCTTTCCTCACACACATGAGCTGCCCCCCTCAACAGAAGGATGCTGAGATCCTGATACTTCTAGGAGAGATTTTGTACTAAGAGCTAAATGTGACCTGTTGCAAGGATTCCAACCCTTCGAGTAAATCCCACTGTACCCTGGCCAGTAGCACCCTGGGAGGCAAAGCCTGCCACTGCAGCCCAGCTTTGAACCCCTGGGGAAACCCAGAGAGCCAACCCCATGCAGCACTGTGCATTTAGTGATACCATGGGATAAACCAGTGCAGGCAGCAGCACCAACAGGAATCCAATGCCACAGGCTCCCAATGCCAAGCAGAGTTAACAGAGAGTGTGTGAGCCTTGCCACCTCCTTTTTCCTCCTCACCCTTCAGAGAATCTGATCATGGTGAGAAACATCCGCAGCTCTTCACCTTTTCAAAGAAGCTGTGCTAGTGCAATGCAGTGCTACCAGGTGGGTAGAGCATCCCATTGTTGTCCCTTCAGCCAGACAGGATTTATACCTGTCCTGCAGCATCTGCTTCCACACTCTTCTTGGGGGAGTCTTGTGTCCTTCAGCATGCTCCAGCCCTTGCATATGGGGTCACAAGGACTGTGTGCTTCAGTTCATCACCTCAGGGTTCACTCTTGTCCCAAGCAGCTGATTAGCAATTCTGCAGCAGCAAAACTGCACTGCCGCATAAGCCAGGTTTAGATGGTGATCCTTTAAACAGGAATGATCTCTGTCAGAACAGCTTTCTTAAATCCTGAGAGAGATGCTGCTACTTGCACTTAATTGTTTTTCTGTGTATTAGCAATTTAATGGTATTAGCATAGTATGTGCTCCCATTTACAGAGGAAGCGTTTATCTGTGTGCCTTCCCCAAAAAGTGGGTTTGATTAATTAAAAAAGGAGGACGGATGGGATTGCTGTGAGGATTTGAATGTAAATGCACCAGCAGATGCTTCCTGATCCTCCCAGCAGAGTACATCACTTTTAATAAACTCGGAACAGATGGCTGGCTGCAGTGTCAGAGATGATACGTATCAAAGTGCTCTGCACGCCCCTCCTAGACTACTCTGTCCTCAAGCCTCAAAATCCAGAGGGGTGAATCCTCACCTGCAGCCCACTGGCAGAGTTCCCTCCACCTCAGGGGTGCTGTGCTTACTCATTGCAGCCGTGGAGTCCTGCCAGGGATGTGCAGGTTTTCTGCTTCATAAGCCCTGTGGAAATGTGATTGAGGTGCTTGCTGGAATGCAGAGCCTGTAGTTAGTTTAATCAGGCTGCACAAGAAGCAAGAGATAATGTACAGCTATCTAAAAGTTTAGGTGCTCTTCTTTCTCCTCTGTGGGAGCTGAATCCTGCTGACTGCAAACAGGAAAAGCTCCTCAGTTCAAAAGGCTGTTGAGCCAAGCCTGCAGGACTGAAGTGACATCTCACTGAAACATTTGGTGTATCAAAATTGGGACTAAAACTCTTTATATGTTCACTTTATCTCTTGACCAAAAAGACAGGATAAGAATCCCATTTAAAATGGAAAAAAAATTAGAAAATCAGTGATCAGTGCTTTCTTGGGTCTTTCCTTCCTAGGACCCTCTACAAAGAGGACTTTCTCCAAAGAGTCAGCTGAGGCACTGGACAGTTAAATGTGTTGCAGTGGTCATGTGGGAAGGGAGTGGCAAAGCTGAGCATAGAAATCAGGTCCCCAAGCTTTTATCATGGGCTGAAACATTTTCCCCAATTTCTCATGTCCATTACCTAGCTCATTGTTACCTTTGTTAGTGCTGGTTTGAGCCAAACTGTGCAATGAGTTGCCTGACTCCTTTGCACCTATTTGCTGCCAGGTGCTGTTGCCACCTGAGGGGGCTGCTGGCAGAAATTGTGGGAGCTGCTGGCTGGCAGGTGAACAGTGGCAAAGTCTATATGACTACTGGAAAGGAAAAATGAGCTGTATGATTCACTAGAAAATAGAAGGCAATTTTCTGAAAGCAGGGAGATGAGTCAAGCAGGTCTTTCCCTGGACTATCACTAGGAAGGGAAAATATTTGTCTTGAGGAACACTACTGCTCAGGTGTTTCTGGCAGCTGTTTCAAAGAACATAGAATTAGGTTAACAGACTGACTTCTAGGTATCTTTACCATCTGCAGCTCAAGCAATGTAGCCAGAGGCAAATGTAGATCTCATTCCATAAAATAAATTATGCCTCATTCCCAGTGCTGGGGATGGAGAATGTCTGGGATCTTGTGAGCAAAATTTCCAGTGTGAAATCCTCATGAGGAGAAGGGCTGGCACTAGAAAGCTGTGTTCTCTGCTTGTAGAACAAAATCTGGCCTTGGTGCAGCCTAGCAGGAAGACAAGAGGGAATGAAATTCTAAGCAGAAAATGAAGATCTGTGCTGAGACTGCTTTTGAAATTTCTCTTTTTTAGCCAAAGCACAACAGAAAAGCATGTGGATATTCAGCAGAAGAGATGGCAGACTGGCAGTGGAATATCCTGGAGAGGGTGATAAATGTGCAGCTCAAGAGCACTTATCCAGGTTCCCCTTTACACTGCCAACCTCCAATGAAGGCTTAGATGAGCTATACTGGGTCTTGGCACCCACCATTCTGTAGGACAGAGACAACATTTCTGGCAGGCAAGCCTGCAAAGCACAACATCCTGAGCTGTACTTTAAAGATCAAAATTGTCTGGTGTTGGTTAGGATGATGCAAGGACATAGTGTTCAGGGAAAGTGCAGGATGAAATTGAGCTCTTTGGAATTAGAATCAAAAAAACAGGGCTAGGAGTTTTAAGGAAAATTGGATGGATAGGGAGGGGGAAGGCAAAATATCAGGCAGGGTATTCTGGAGAGAAGAAAAGGAAACATAGATAATAGGCATTGTTGAAAGAAACAGAGAGGTTTGAATGGTCTTGTCCAACATCTCAGTGTGTGTGTATGGCTCAGTCCCTTACCAGGACAGCATCCCATAGTGCTAAGGACAACCAACAGCCTGTCCTTTCTATTGCACTTCTATAGACCTCTCCTATAAAACTCTGTGTACACTCATTTCTTGTTCAAATGTAAAATATTATTGTATATTAGAGGAGTAAAATTAAGACAATGGCAGTGTAATTGATATTGGGGGGGTAAAAAATACTTCATAAAACTTAGCCCTTGCCAGTAAAATGGAGGCTTTGCTGCTGGATGAATGTCTGTCTTGGGAAATTCTTTATTTAAAGCATCTATTTATCACTGTAGCAAGGACCATTGGATGCAAGAAGTCAGTGACTGCAACATGAACTTTCCCATCAGTAAAAACTCATCATTCAGCTCTAATGATCCAAAGAAAAGTTGTGAATTAATCCATACAAGAAAAACAGTGGTGGTACCCAGGATGTTGACAGGAATAGAAACACTATGGTGAAGGTCACCTCAGTAATATGGAGGAGCTCTGTGTTTTCTTGCAGAAGCACCAACTGTGAACCTAAGGATTTCAAAACAAAGCCCATTGCTCCTGGGTTCTCCTTTGCTCTCTGAAGCAAAGAGCCTGTCCCTGCATCATTGCAAAGTCCATGTGAATCCTACTGAAATCAAGAGTGCATGTGAGGGTTATGGTTTAACCAAAAAAGGAGATTAAATATGACAGTAAGCTTCTCATTGAGACCTGTTGGACCCTGAATACTGGTCAACATATGCCAAGGTCATTTCTGGTGCTAAAATGATACTTCTAGTATGAAAGATGAAAATGAATATATCAATACCCCTCAAAAATGGGGAAGCACCTTCTTTTGGTGTGTGGGGCATGGGGTGGGTGTGTGTCTGCTTCTGGGCTAAGTAAACACAGCAGCTGGAATAGATGAGCCAAGTCTCCAGCTCACTTTTACTCACTGCCATAATTTCCTTGCTGTGTGGTGGTTTTATTTTACCCCTGAGGGTCTGACTCCTTTAATTAGTTTGTTGGGTTTTGTTACATAGGAGTGATACATAAAAATTTCCTTTTCTCATCTCTGGCTAAATAGAGGATAACAGCTTTGTTAGACAATTGAGTACTCTTCCAATCAAACAGCAACATGTTGTCTCTGGGGAGCTTTCTTTAACCACAGAACACAAGCAGCTGCTGTAGTTGTGCTGTTCTTGAGGCCCTCTGCAGGGGCAACCAGGGCCACTGCTTTTCCTGAGGGCATCTTTGGTGCAGCACAGGAGGGAGTTCTGTGCTTGGATCCACACTGTAGATTTCCAATAAGCCCTGCTTACCCACCTTTTCCAATTAATGAGGCAGCTCTCAGAATATGAAACAGCCTAACTCAAGGAATAAATCCCAGATGGTTGATGTTTTGAAACAATTGCATATAAAATATTAAAATAAAATAACATAACATAAAATAAAATGTAAAATAAAACTGGAGTGATTGTGATATGCAGGAATGTATGAACAAAAGTTCAGGACTGAATTCTCAATGCCCTTTGTGGCTATTGTACAATGTGTACCTGCTGTTTATAAAAGGTTAATAAAGCATCAGTAGATGCAGTAATAATTTTAAAAACATGAGTAGCCTGTGATCCAGGTGGCTATAAGCATACCAGCTGATAGTGGTAGAGATGGGCTTGAGCAAAGTAATAAATAGAGCTGATCAAAATATGGAAAATTGTTCCTGCAAAATATTTCAATGAACCAGAATTTTTTCAGTTCAAGGGAGTCTGAAAAATTCATACTTATATATTAAAAAAAAAAAAGTTTGATAAAAACATCCCGTTTAATTTCTGTTTTCATTAATTAAAAAAGCAGTCAAAATAGATGTCAACAATTTGTATAATCATCAAAACCCTTGTAAAATATATTGCTAGACAATTTCCAAGGAGGGAACTGCATTGCTGTCTGAGGCACTGATCCTGCAGAGAGTCTCAGCAGAAATTATTTGAAACACTTATTTCATTATTCGGCCTGCACCTGTTTCTCCACATTTCACAACAAATTCAAAGCAAGTGAGAACCACATTACTGGACCTCTAAAAGCATGGGGAACACCTGTGTGGCTTGGCACCAAGTAAATCAAGTTAAGAAGCAGCAGGTGGTGTCTGGAAGCCAAGGAAATTACACATCCTTGCAGGGAGGGCCAGAAGTACTTACATTAAGAGGTCAGCTCTTGCAGGAGCTGAGAAGAGCACCAACACATGGCTCTCTCTGTCCTTGGACAAGTCAAGGCTGCACTTCAGCTGCTTAGGACAAAGGTGGTGCAAAGCCAGCACAGGAAACAAGAGTCACTCCTGCATGTGAGTCACAACAGCTCCACAGGCTGGGGACAGAGGGTCTGGAAAGCTGCCTGGAGGAAAAGGACCTGGGGGTGCTGGTGACAGCAGCTGAACATGAGCCAGGTGTGCCCAGGTGGCCAAGCAGGCCAATGGCATCCTGGCCTAACAATAGTGCAGCCAGGAGGGCCAGGGCAGGGAGTGTCCCCCTGTAAATGCAGAATTCAAATTGATTTCCTGTCTTTACTTTTGTTGATAAACAGCATTGACTGATGTCTTTTTCTATATTGTTCTGTTTTGTTTTGTTGTAAGATATTCTCTGAGCAGATGTTCTTTCTTCTTATAGCTGTTATCCCCACTATCACCTTTATTCCTTGCCTAAATACATTTACATTATGTCCTTGCCTCTGAGGAATGCATCCCAACCCCAGGGAAGGAAGCTAAGTCTGGAATTGAACCCAAAACCCACTGGAAAGGATAAAAGTCTTTCTATTGATCCATGTTTTGGTTCAGGCTCTCAATGAACAATTTATTTCAAAATGCAAATAGCACATTTTCTCCTTACATTTCCAGTTTCTCTGTGAATTTGTCAAGCAGCTGCAACATTCCCCTCAGTACAGAAAGTCATGTACTCACTGCAGCTTTAAACACAAAGTGAGCATAGCACCCATTTATCGCCTTTGCCTGGGGGAAACTCTTCTATTTCCACTCCTTTGGGATTATACACGACAACAGTTGCCTCCTACATGGCATGGAACACACAGATTTCACAAGGATTTCACCATGTTTCTGGTTATCTAGTTGCCTCCATCAAACAAAAAGCTGTTGAGAGCCAGCAGATCATTTTTCACTAAAAACTAAAAAAACAGAAAGAGAGGCATGGTCTGGATTTTTTTTCCTGTTGGTTTGGGTTTTTTAATCCCCAGCAAAAAAGAAAGTGTGGTTTGTTCTGAAATATTCTCCCAAGAACTTAGTAGCAGAGACTGAGTCTGAACTCAGCTGAGTACAAACGGAGAGGAGATCTCTGCAAGGTCAGTGGTGGTCAGTGGTCCAGGCCCTTCCTCCAAACAGAGCAAACTGGGAGCTGCAGGACTTCTTCAGGATCTCCCAGATTTTCTTTGGGCTCATCCTGCAATGTGGAGGAATCTGTCAGGACTATTTTGTCTGCAGAGCATATGAATGAGGTGGGCTCAGAGACTTTGCTGTGTTTGAAGGCGCCTCGTGCTGCTGTCCCCTTGCCCTGCAGAAAGTAATGGCTGCTCCCCAAGGGCAGGCACTGCAAACCCTACTCTCCTGTGAAGAAAAAGCATTGGTCAGGTAGGAAACCTGAACTCCTGCTGGCTGAAAAAAAGCCCAGTAACAGTAATTTAAGATTCTGTGGCTGTTCCTCAGGCTGCTCTCTGCTGATGCTCTCAAGCAATTTAATACCTGAAAGGCTACCTCCTCCTGTTCCTTGCTTAGTATAGAAGGAAAAGGCTTGCTGTGCCTGTAAAGAGAACATTCATTAACTAGCACTAACATGCAATTTGATGTTCAAAAACTGCCTTATCAACAGAACATCAGAAGTAGGAGCCATCTGCACCACACAGGCTACCCAAAGCTCTGCTCAGGCTGTGCAGAGAACAGCCTGACCCAGACCAGGGTGAGTGGATGGATGGAAGGGATCTAGGTGCCAACTGAGACCAACAGAGAGGGAATTTTTTTCTTTGCCTTATCAGACTGAGTCTCTGATACAGGCTAGGGCAACTCTTTACTGCTGGCTTACTGCTGGAGCGTGTCTAAACCCTCCAGAAATCCTCCCTGTCCACTCCATAATGTCTTTTATGTGAGGAAAAAATAGATCTTTAAGGATACTGACTCCTGATACATCTATGTATGGTCATTCCTAAAATGAAAACCAGTTTTTTTTAGGTATCCCCAGAAAGTTTCTGGGTCACTGAGTGAAGACTAAAAATACTCTAGTGACAGTGCTCTAGTGAAAGCAGGATACCACAGGATCTCTTTGCATTATGTTATAGGTAATTATATGCTGTAGGTAATTAACCTGTTGGACTCACTGGCTAGTAGCCAGGTTTAAAGGAGCCTCATGAGAACCAGGTGACTGAGATTGTTTCTCTTGGAAAGGACATGAGTAAGAGAGAAATGTAAATATCATGAAAGTCTCACTGGACTAGGAAGAGAAAGAATTTTTGTCTTTCCCAGCTTTTAGAATAGAAGAAGAGGTAATTTAAAAATAACAGATAAGATTTTTTTGCTGTGTTTAAGCAAGCTGTGGCATGTAATGCCATAAAGCTGGGGAAGGTACCAAATTTGAGAAGAGACTCTCAGAGGGACAATTAAACTAGCTACTTCTAATTAACACTAAAACAATGTGGAACACTGTAAAATAAATATCAGGGCCAGTGCCCAGTTTTTGGGAGGCTTGGAAGCTGGGATTCAGCCTGGCACACAGGTAGGAAGAGGCCCTAGTCCCACCCCAGCTCTTGTTCCTGCATCTGGGGGAGGGCCCAGGGTCTCCAGCTCCCTACTCCAAGCCAAAATAGCAACTGATGTATCCCTGTGTACCATATCTGGAGGTAGGTAGTTCCAGGGATGTGTTAATGCCACTGTTTGAAGAATAATAATCTCGTGGGGACAGCAGTGCCCTGAAAGTCCTTAAGTCTGGCTTTTGGGACAGAGATATGTCGGCAGTACATGCATGAATCCTCACACCTTTCCTTCATCCTTCTGCAAGAGTGGCAGGGAAGCAGGCTCTGTGTTCAGTTGTCTTTTCATCTTTAAGTGCATTGTTTCTGATCTGAGCAAAGGGAGATCAAAGAAAGCATCCAGAATGTAAATTGTTTGTATGTTTCATGATCCCAAACCTTGCCGTTAGGGGTGAGGGGAAAGGTTTAATTACAATTGCTTTTTAATTAGGGATTTTGCCATTTAATCTCCATTAATTGGAAAAGTTAGCACAAGTGCATCTAGCTTAACTCTCAAAAAAGCCCCTTGCCATGGCCACAACATTTGAAATCTGGCCTTGTGGGCAGCCCAGGAGACCCACGTACCCCTTGGCCCACTTGGTTTTCCCTGAGCAACTGGCCCTGAATGGACAGATGATTTGCTATATATAGGAAAAGGAATAAAAATGATCTCTACAAAACATACCAGGCAGTCACTTCATGTTCAGAACCTGGGCTGATGCTGGCTGAGGATTCATCTGTTGGCTGTGAGCTGCTGGCAGAGTAGAGGCTGTCTGATGGGCTTATGGACCCCTAGAACAGGAGTGCTGCTCCATAGTCCTTAGTCACTCTTGGCACTATTTTCTTCCCTTAGTCACTCTTGGAACTATTTTCTACCCTTAATCCTCATGAACACTCCTAGTGCCTGCAGGTCAGTAAACAGGACTGCTTCAGAGCTAAATAAACAATGTCAATTATGTTCTCATGAACTTAAGACCAGTCTAGAACTTAGAGAATTGATTTTTCTTATTGAATATGTACATCAGCATCACATAAACTTTGCTGTCAAAAATAAAATAGAACCATAGCTATAGGAACAATCAGTAATTTCCAGAGGAGGCTGTTTGAGATCACTGTTCAGGAAGAATCTCTGTCTCTACATCTTTTTGCAGATTCAGTGGGGCTCACAGGAATCAGTGAAGGTTTTCTGTCACTGCCAGGTAAACTGACCGTGGCATTGGAGGAGTATGATGTTTTCCAGATTGGTGTTTGAATAACATTTAAAACAATAATGTTGAGACCCACGCTATTTGGGTGACAAGATGGCATTCTGTGATCTCTACAGAGAAGTCTCCTCTTCCAGCAGGGAACATTCCCTATCTTCCCCAGTGAGAGCTGTGCATGCCAGGCAAGGAAGAAAAATGGATAGGCAGGGCTAGCTACCGTCAGGTTTGGCACAATGATGGGCTTTTTTATGGGGTGTAAGTAAACCTTTCAACAGGAAAATAAATTAATTTCAGGTTGGTGCAAGGACAATCTAAACTAAGAAAATCAAAGCAAGTCAACATCATTTTGACTCTAACCTGAAAAAGAAGAGAGTACTGCCCTCTGAGCACCACAGAAGACTTTTCACAGCAGCATTAAGATTTGAAGCTTATTTCTATTTACAGGCAAACAAGCAAGGCTTGTATGAGGGAACTGAAAGGTTAGTGTGACTGACTAAGGTGGGAAAGAAGAAAAGGTGTGATGTGGGGGTTGTAATAGACTTGGCCAGTAATTTGGCAATGAGCTTACATTCAAGTTTTTCAGTCAAACAGTTATCAATTGATTTCATATACAAGAAGGTAATTGTTGCCTATTTTTTGCTTAGTGTCTTTTTGGTTTAGTTATTAGCTGTGCTTTGGTTTCAAACCTTTTTGATATCTTCATGAAAATGACACTTCCCCTCTTTATGTGCCTCCGTACCCGGATCTGTAAAATCGCAGCCGTTTGAAATGCAGTGTCAGTTTTTCCAAGCACAGATGAGGAGTGAATTCTTAACCCAGTTTCAGCCAAGAAAGTAGACAACAAAGCTCTGAGAGTAACTCACAGACAAACACAAGATCCTTTGGTTTTATTTCCTGAATTCTGAAAGAAAGTTAAAAAATAATTTACTCTTGAGAATAGAACTTAAGCCACATAATCTCTCAATCAAATGACCTTATGCGTAGAAAGATCATGTATCAATATGGATTTTAGGCTGAACCTCTTGTTCCCTCAGCTCAGAGCATGGATAATGCAGTAGTGCTAGGTGGCTGCTTCCATCCATTCAGACATTGCCATTTTCTCAAATCCCTTTCAGGCTGGGAAGGCATGTATGCCTTTGTCCATCTGCACATTACATTGGTGACTGCAGACAGGTCATGGTATGTGGCTCTCCACAGTCCCACTACACTTTATGCATAAGAAATTGTGCAGCTATAAGGAAAAATTGAATTGTTCTCTGTAGACACCAACAGCTTGTTTAGTAAGGCTGGAAGTGGTCAGAAATGTCCACCTTCAGTACTTTGCCAGCCATAGAAGGTCTGCTCCTGTTTTCCATATACTAGAACACAAACTACTTTAGAGACTCATAAACCTGCTCTTCCTTGGAGTCTGCTTCAGACATTGCCTTTCTCTGAGTGGCAGAATACCTTTCACTCTTTTATTTGATCACTTCTGCTCTTTTGACTCAAATCTTTCCCTGGCATGCTTTACTGTGACAGTTCCTAATATAGCTGTGCCTAATGAGACAAATTCCAAGAGCAGAAGTACTGATTGCTGGATTGACAGTTTCATATCCATTTTTCTAGGGCAAGAAATAGAAAAAATTAATCATCCATCATATGCTATTACAATGGGAGTATGCATGCCATACCTGGAAAGCATTTAGTTTCTCCTTTGCAATAACTTAATGGATGCAAGACCACACCTTGAGAAAGAGAAGAAAAAACAGTAGTTTTGGGCACTACATATCCTGTTAAATTTCTCAAAAAGAGACCCTAGAGAAGAAGAGGACTTCATGTAAGAAAATGGATTAGAACTGAGATAATTTATTGCCCTAATAAGATCAGCCTTTATATGTAAATGCAAGTAAATATCGACTAGGAAAACACAGCCTGATCAGAAGCAGATGAATCTGTTTCTCACTTAGGAATACATAGGAATTTACAAGTTTAATAATGCTCAGTTTTTCAGACTCAGAGACTTAAATGCTCTGGTGTATCCTGAATGAGGGAAAGGCCATTGTATATGGCTCCCATCCCTCCTCCCCAGTAAATAATTCAACAACACACACCTCCTGAAAAACAAAACAAAACNCACAACAACAACAAAAAACACAAACCAGCCAAAAAGAAAGGATATCTCTTATTCCTGGAGATTCCCCATAGAACAAGAATTGTCATGGGTGTTCATTTCTTAGACTTATGAACATTTAACCATCCATCACTGCCATCCACAAAGGACTGTTCAGAATATTAATTTATTTCTATATTTTTTTCTCCATTTAACTATAAAGTGCAACTGACAATAGAAGCTTTGATTTTGTATGAATGGCCTTTTACAATCCAAATGTGCCTTTTGAAGCATGCATTTAAATCAGATAGATATTAGAGGACATTTGGGAACACATTTTCATGTGCACCTGGAAAGAAAAAGGGAAAATGATGGTGCAGTCTGTACTGCCTAATCTCATAGAAAAGTTCTTGTCATCTTAGACAAAATGACAAGTGGTGACCTCTTAGATTGTGCAAAGTGAGGCAGGGTGATGAAGAAAGATGGCACATTTTTCTGAATTTTGTTTTCCAGTCTTATTCCCTGCATTTTGTGACCTCTGAAATTGCTTGAGGAATAGAATGGAGTAGCAGAGCTGCTATTCCTAAAGAAGCATTAGAGTCACTTCAAAGAATCCAGATGGCTGACCTGACAGATGCTCCATCGAAGGAACAGACAGCCATTTTTTAAAAGCATGGAAATGCTTGTGACTAAGAATTATACAATTCCTTGTTTTCTCTCTGTCCCTTGCCAATGCAAAGCAGCCAGGTAATCTTGGTTATTTCAACTTTGGAGTGTAGGGTATTGCTAAAAAGTGTTACAAAACATTGAACAAAGCGTAGCAACCTATTAAAATTTTGCTTGTAGAGTCATAGATGGACAGCAGATACCCCAGCCTTTGATCTTTACCCCAAATAATATCCTGCTAACAAAACTTTCATAGAACTGCTGGGACTTACCATGTCCATTGGCAAGCCCTTTTCATGGTGACCTATTCCCTGGAGCGGAGGTCTTTAAAAGACATCTAAGAATTTCAGCACCTGTTCTAAACTTCCATGGACAGTGAAAGACAAGGGGACCTTGAGAGGGCAAAACCATCTACAGATGGAAATTCTGGCCGGGACACATGAGGTGCCTCACGTTTGGCTACAGGTACACACAGAGAGGGCACATGTGCAGAGGTGCTGCGGATTGCCAGTGTCGGGTGAGGTGCCAGAAAAGCAGTGTCCTGGAAACACACCTCAGAGCCTTCCTGCGCCTGCAGAGCGTGAGAATATGGAGCAAGCAGAGCCTGACACCTGTGCATGGGCAGCCGGGGAGGTCGGGGCTCCTCCGACACCCGGCGAGTGATGGAGGCTGATGGGAAGCCTGTGTGCGAGGGGAGGGGGCAGAGGAGGAGGTGGCTTCCTCCTGACGCCATTTCCGAGGGCTGAGATATATAAATGAGCCGGTTGCTGCAGTGCCCCATCTCGGATCTTCAGCCAGGGCACTGGCGTAGATACACGCTCTCCGTGCTGGTCTCCCGCCGGCACCTCACCTGGAGCCCCCACGCCACGAGAGCCTCGCCCTCTGCCCTCTTCTCCCTGCCTCCATCCCGCCAGCACCATGAGCCGGCCAGAACTGCTCGCCGTCCTGCTCCTGGCCGTGCCGGGTAAGTGGGGCTGGGATGGGTCCGTGTCCCCCTGGGCCCCCGGCAGCGCCGCGCCCGCCGGCCCCG
>WEIU01020850.1:148472-302815 GCA_013389925.1 Aegithalos caudatus | reverse complement strand
CCCTTCCCTTCCCTTCCCTTCCCTTCCCTTCCCTTCCCTTCCCGAAAGGGGCACAGTGCACACATCCAGCTGCTGCACCCAGGGACCACTTCCATCACAGAGACATGCCCTTCTCCTCCACTCCCATTTTCTCAGAATAATGTTTCTCTGCTTGTCTTCCAGATGAGATAAATAACAAATTCTCTTTCCCCCCCCCTTCTCTTACCTTACAGCTGTCTCCCTTCCTGTGACAAATGACATGAATAAAGGCGACACTAAGGTAAGGATGAGCCTGTAGCAGAAGGGTCAAATGAAGAGAAAGGATGTGATATTTCACCTCTGACCAGGTGGTTGGTTTTGGGCTGCTCCCACTGAAATACCATGTAGAAAGTGCCGGGAATTTGCATGAGATCTCTCAAGCAGGATCCATCTCTGCTCCTTTCCTAACAAAAGTTACCCTTTGTGCATACACTTTTGGGCAGCCCAGGAAGTCTCTCAGGATGTCACAAAGGGATCAGGCAAGCTTGTTTAGAGAGGATATGGAGGCTGGGTATAACTCTCCTTAGTCCTCCTACTTTCAGCTTTTCAAAGCTCCCAACAGGAGGTGACTCAAGGGAGAGTGGGGGGGAGATGTGATTCAGGAACTGTGTGTGTTTGGGGGTGTATACATCTCAGTTTGTATGTGTGCTACTTAAACATGCATGCTCTGGAAAAATAGGCAACCGGTACTCTCAGCTTGCTAATCCATCCTCAGCTCCTGCTCAGCCTGTCTGGATGGCTACGAGCAGTGCAGGACTTGGCTGACCTCTCCAGCCCTCCTTTACAGGCTTCCGTGCACATATCTGTGTCACGCTGTGCAACATTTATAGCTGCACTTCACAAATGTGTGCATTCCCAACGGCCTTTTGGCACCTAAATGCTTGGATAGGGGGGGTTGCCTGTGTTTATCTATGTCAGACACAACTCCCTGACACCCCCTTCCTCATCTTTCATGTCAGCTGATCTCTTAGCTGCCCAAATTAAAATTTCTTTGGAAATTCATGTCCATAAAGGAAACTCCAGCCTTTTTCCTTTTTACTTCTTGAACCATTTCATGTTATAAAATCTTCTAGCCACATAACGTTTTTCCCCAGGCAGCAGCAGGGCCAATGTCAGCCACAGGCTGCACTGCAGGTTACCTGCAGGACGTGTGCCATGAGCAACACCTCCCTGCATCCTGTGAGATGTGCCTGGGCCTGGAGAGCGGCTGCTTTGTTAAGACTTTTAACCAGCTCAGCCCTTGCTGGGACCGAGCCACGAGCTGTGAGACACTGGGTGCCTTCCTCAGGCTGTGTGCTGCTGAGGAAGGGGACTCAGGACTGGCACCCCTTCAGCTTTCCATGCCAGAGTGGATCTCTGATGGGACAACCCATTAATCATATGATTTTCCTTGTGAAGTCTATTCCCCGCTATGTTCTATGTGTACAAAATGGCACTTTTGTGGCAGATGGTGCAACTCTATGGAAATGTTTCCACCAAGGAAGGACTTTTGCAAGACTGTCCCCCTTCCCTGGGTATTACACTGACACAGGCTCTAGCTGAGAGCAAAATCAGATTTCTTTTGAATTTGCTGCAATTGGAAGAAGCTGTTAAGGCTTTCCTGCCTTCACCATCCTCTGGGACACAGCATTTCAGGGAAGGAATTCCTGGTCTTATGAAACAGGTTAGGGCAGGGATATCATCACATGAATACAGCAACAGGCACTGCAGCTCTTCCTACACACCATGCTCTGTGCCACCAGCATTTGTGGGTGGCTCAGGGCTGTGCAATGGGTAGTCAGCACCTGCAGGCCTTTCCTGGACAGCTCATCAGACTTTCCTTACACCAAGGGCTTTCCATAGGGAGCTGAACAAGACCAAAGCATTTAGAATGTCTCTGGTGTTTGCCCACTCTTGTGTTTGAAGGACACTATTTCTCACTTACATTTCTCACATACATTTTAGGAGGGTATAGCTGAGCTCAGATATGAAGTCTGTCCTTGTAAGGGCACAACCCTTTGGAGATTTCTGTGTAGGGACACTGTGAGCTGCTCTTAAGGATCTAGTTACATGCTCATGGTTAGATGATAGCTATGGCAAAATTCCAGTCTGAGTTTCTGCAGTGGATTAATTACACTCATTTGGAAAGGATCTCCTCCATTTCCTGATGCAGGCTGTTGTTTCATGACCTTGTGAAGTCTCACTCTGCAAGACCTCCTCTAACAAAAAGGGAGCGTTGTGGGATGTCTGCACTCTTCATTTCATTACCTTACAAAGCTCCTCCACAGAGTTGAATGTATTTCTGTGGTGAGTGATGTGTCTCTTTGTGCTCAGACAAAGACCTTACATCAGCTTAGAAGTCTTGAAAAACTTGAATAGAATATTTCATTGAACCAGAGTCTTACTTCTCATGCTGAGAATGTCTTTACTTCTGAAGCTGCATCAAATACTGCTACAATGAGTGGGTCCAGAGGTTGGAAAACATGAGAGGAAAATATCAGAATCTGGGGTTTTTTTCTTTTAAAGATAGTGTTACTCAAAGTCATCTAAAATCAGTATTAATGGATTGTTTGTGATACAGGAGAATGATAGCAGGGAAATTCCCCTGCTTTCTTTTATTTCTTTTTTTTTTTTTTTTTTTTTTTTTTTTTTTTTTTTTTTTTAATCTTTCCTGTAGCATTTCTAATCCATTAGGCAATTCCCTCAAGCTGTGTGAGGTTTAGAGTTCAGCATTTTATGGCTCTGATCTGCAAAAGCAGAATTCACTCCTTACACAGGCTGAGAATTTGCCCATTCCAGCTGTCCAGTGAATATATCCAGCTGCTTGAATGAACAGCATTGTGGATGACTGGGGACTGCTGACTTGTGTTTAATTTCTACTGCAGCCACAGCGCTCTGCTCTCCTGAGAATGGTACATTGTGAGGGAGGTCAGGGCTCTCAGGGCTGTCTACTGAAATCATCAGGAGAAAGAGGTTCAGTGAGTGACTTTTTTTCCTCCAAGGCTAATATTATATTACTTTTTTCAATTTAGTCTCACTTTTTTTTTTTTTTCCACAGCCAATTGTGAGCTCTGCATTCTTCCTAGATTGGCTTATAAATAATCATCCTTTTTAACTAAGCAGCTGATTCTTACACTACTGATTAGCACCAGACTGTAGTGAATGCTTCTGTCCTGTGTGATCATTTAGGTCTACATGACCACACACTAGGGCTCCCAGCAGTGTGTCTTGGCATGGCAAGGATGCCTGCAATCTCAGGGAAGGTGACAAATTAGATAAAAAATGCTCCTGCTTTTACACCAACAAAAAGGGCTGCTGGAAAGGGTGGGCCCAGAGTTCATCCTGTCTGAGAAGCTGTGTCAGAACTTTGCTTTCAGATGACCTGCCATCATGTAGAGCTCTTCTCTATAATGGCTTAAACACTCAGAGCAAATGGTCAAACACTTCTCCAGGGTGTCTTGTCCTTTCTAAGATTGAGAGCAGTATTTCTCATCTGTGTTTGAAAGCAGTTTGCCTCACCTCACCTTCTATGCCTGGCTTCAATCTAACTATGATGTCTTTCCCAGGGTTTGAAGAGCTTTTAAGATGTCATGGTCATATATTGAACAGCTATGACCACATTTTGGTCTCCACAACCTCCCACTGAGTCCTTTGAAGAAATGCAGATTGAGATATATTGACTTAAAAGAGGTTGATTTTGGATTTTCTGTGTATATATTCAGATACCTTTACTCTCCAGATGTGCTGAGACTCTGGGATGGTCTGAAGCTGTGCAATCCTCAGCTGAATTATGTGTCATGTAGAAGAAGCTCTTTCCATTGTCACGTGTAATTTGCTCACTTCTCAGTTGCAGGAGGTACCTTCTGTTCCTGCGTTAGGGAAAACAAGAACCAAACATTCAGCCCTGGCTTGACCAGAAAAGCAAGAAGATCTGCGCCATCGTCTGCTGTACTTTAGCCTTGGCAACAAGTAGGAACAAAAGACCAGTTCTTTAATTTGTATTTTTGTCTCTTTCTAGGTGATGAAGTGCATTGTAGAGGTCATCTCTGATACTTTATCTAAGCCAAACCCTCTGCCTATCAGTGAGGAATGCCTAGAAACTCTCCGAGGAGGTACAGCCTCAGACTTAAGGCTGGGTTTCAGCAAAAGCAAATCTGGGGAGTAGGGGCTGGTCCTGCCCTGACCAACTGAGCCCTGGCCTCTGGACCCCTGTCAAGGAGTCCCTGACATGTTCACCTTCCTCTTCCACTGGGCTGTACTGGGCCCCAGGAGAAGGGATGGAGCCACTGCTTGTCCCAGGCTGTGCCTTGGGCTGGCACTGTGGCCAGGGGGGTGCTGGGTGACATCAAACTGCCAGGTTTTCATAGGATCTTCCTGTCATCTTAATCACACGGTCAAGAGATGTGAGAGCAAATCAGGCCAAGGGAAAGAAAAGAGCAAATGAAGAAGGAGAGGCATTTGGGGTTCCATTTCATTTCCTGGGGTTGGGGGGAGGTTTGCTTTGACTAGTTTCTGTACTAAGTCTCCCCTGTTGCAGATGAACGAATTATTTCTATCCTTCGCCACCAAAACTTATTGAAGGAACTTCAGGAAATTGCTGCTCAAGGTACAGTGCCAGTATATTTTTTGGGGAATATAACCATAGGGACAATTGTGTTCTTCTGTTGTAGTCCCTTATAGAGTTTATTGCTTGTTTGGTTTTGTGGGTTTTTGTTTTTCTTATATTAATTTGAGATCATATAAATATGCCCTAGGAAATGTAGTTCCAAAATTTCCATCAGAAACTCTGTGAGTGGGGACAGGAATTTTGTTTGTAATAACTTCAGTATGTATCTGATAATTTCAGTAGCTATCAATGTAGCTTGGTGGTGATGTAGAGTCTAGACATTTTGAGGTGGGAGAACTCCAAAAGGAAACACTGTAATTTAATTCAACAAATAATAGCCAGCTCCCAAACCAGAATGAAAGGCAAGAAAACCTCCACTGTCTGTGCAGCTGGAGTCTAGCACTAAACCCAGGTGTCGCAGCAGAGAAGCCCCACTGAACAGTGAGTAAGACTTGGACCTCAAAGACCTCAGTGAAAATATTCTTGAACCAGTGGATATTTTTTGACAGCTTCCTTAACTCAAATGCAAGTTTCTTTGGTTTGGAGAGGTGCAGGCCACTCACCACTGGTCAGTGTGGGAGCAGCAGCAGCACCACAGAGCTGTGCCAAGGGGTCTTGAGGGAAAAAAGGGGCATTCTCAGGTGCCCAGCTGACCAGAGCTAACGTGCAGATCCCAGGCAAGGCTACTTCAGAGCTTGTCCAGATCCCTCTGTCGGGGTGAGGCTGCAACAGGGCTCTCCCCAGGCTGCAGGGAGAGCATCTCCTGGCCTTCCCTACTCCTTCTCCCTGGGGTAACCAGGGGGCAACTTGGCATCACCAGAGAGACAATGACTAGGGCATCCCTGTGCCCTGCTCCTGTGTGACAAGTCTGCCAGAGATGGCTGGAAGGCAGAGCCACCAGAATGCTTTCAGAGCAAGGAAACCACAGAGGCAACAGGGAGAAGGGAGAGGAAAAATTCAGGAAGTCAGAGCTGGGAAAGAGTCTTATGCCACTCCCAAAGCCACATTTTAGTCACTACTCAAATGGTGGAGGGGCCAGATGTTCAGTGACCTCAGGTGGACTCCGTGGATGCTCTGGTGATCCAGAAGAAGGAAGACATGGTCTCTTTAGAATGCTGGGATGTGGCTGCCCAGGCACACCAGGGATTTGAGGAGGAGCACTCAGGCAGGCTGTGCCTCTCAGCATGAAGTCCACGAGAAGGGACTCGTTTCATGGAGGTGCACCTTGCTCTACTCTTTCCTCAGCCTGAGCCCATCACGCCACTTTGTCCCAGGGTTACATGAGATCCAATCTACAGATTGCAGAGACTGGGGGTGGAAGAGTTGTAGACCAAGGGAAAAGCAAGGATGTTAATCTTGGTGTCTTCTGTGCCGGTGCAGCTGGTTCTGCTCAGGCTGGAGAGCCCACACCACTCAGTTCTGGGCTAGAGAGGACTGGGCTGGCAGCACTGGCTCTTGCCCTTGCACTAAGGCACAGAAGAAGGGCATGAGCTGGGTTAAACAGGGCTTGTTTGGCTTGAAAATCCCATTGCTGGTTTCCAGGACAGCTGCAGCCTGACCTCCAGCTCATGCTGCCTTCAGATACCTCTCTCCAGAGCGTTGTATTTTTCTAGCAGGCTCCATAATCCCAGAGCTAAGGTGTTGGGCCTTGCAGCCCCAGACTATCCCTCCAGTAGGAATGAATGCTGCTTCTTCCTCCCAGTACCCAGGGGAGAGAAGCCCCCACAACCAGGCTGGAGGACACAGGAGCTCTCAGTGCTCACCTCCACAGAGGTGCATAGGCAGAATCTGGCAGGAGGCAGTTTTTATCGTTCAATAGTCTGGTGATGAAGTCTTTTGTTGCCCTCAGTGTGCTGCAGTTCAGCACCTCTTATTCCCTAGATCTCCATCAATATTAGTTTTCCTGGCAACCCTGCTTCTCTATTTAGAGGCCATTTTCTATCCTGCAGATGATGTTTTTGATTGTGGTTTTGTTACTGCAGTTGATTCACATTCCCTCCCGTCTCACTCCTCCCAGCTTCCAGGTAGATTTTTCCACTGTAGCAAATGTAAAGGACACAAACTATTTTCCTACCTCTACTTTCTGAAATACACAAGGGACTGTTGCCTTTCCCTACTTTTTGTTTCTTGACACAGGTGCCAATGAGAGAACTCAGCAGCAGAAGAAAAATAGCGGCTTTGAAGATGAACTTTCTGAAGTCCTTGAAAGTCAGAATGACAAGAACAAGCAGAGAGGTCAGTGTCAGCCTCCACCCCCGGGAAATCCAGGTCAGGCTGTAAACAAGGTTCTTCTTTCGAACAGCCTTGATATGTCCATCTGCTTCTCTTTTAGGCATCTTCTTTGATGCTGCTGCTGACACACACAAGCACCCTGGTATTTGCCTTGTTCTTATTTACCAGCTCAAACAACACGTAGTTTCTGAGCTGTAGTAACTGGTGATGGTCAAGTTACCAAAGTGATACTGACTTTTCCACCCTGCTGCTGACACTTTCACTCACTTGAAACACTTAAAATGAGTCACAGCCAGAGAAATCCTGCACTGAAAGAGTCAGTGATACAGGCAAGGGTGATCTGGGTTTTTGCCTGTCACCCTTGCTTCCAGGCCTCTAAGATACTAAGTAATGAGTCTCTGAAGGGAAAACTGAAACACACAATATGCACACCCACACAAAACACCCCTATCTTGGAAAGATCACCTTCAGCTGGGATTTCCCCTTGTCAGTGTTTCTCTGGCCTTACTAAAGACAGGCAGTTTAGCAGAAAGGAGGGGCTGGTGCCTTCCCTTTTCCTGGTCAGGAGGACACAATGCCAATGTGGGGTGATGTGACTCCTCACCCAGCAGCAGCTGGGCACCCACAGTGGGTCTGAAGCAGCTCTGGGGCACATGGCTGTGCCACAGCAGCACAGCACTGCTGTGCCACCAGTCCAAAACTGCTCAGAGCAATGAGGAGTGACACCCCTAGGGGCTGCTGCTGCTGCAGCCAGCACTGCCAAAATCCAACACGTAGGATGGTGGCACTGCATCTCCCTACTGCCAAGACACACTGAAACTCTTGCTCTGGCAGTGTGGATGGAGGAAGATGAAGTGAAGATGAAATGTGGCACACGGGCCATCCAGGCCCACTGACAGTCTGGTGACACCAGCACAGTGTCCTTGGTGGCCACCAGCCTTGTGTGACCTGCTCTCTGCATCCCCTCATCCTGGCACACTCCTCAGCCCTCCTTGGGGCTGCATTTACCTTTCCATATCTCTCTGCCTTTTAAACTCCCATATTTTCTTTTGCAAAGTGTTTTCCCTGGATAATAGTATTAAAGGAGGCCAGTCTCCCTTGAGCAAGAGCAAATACTCAGCCCACATTAAACTCTGAGTACTCCTGCTGAGTAGTTCCTTTGCAGAAGCAGAGACACCCCTCCTCCCTCCAGCAGCCTGTGAACAGGGCTGGCTGCTTCTTCAGCCTGGTGGGAGAAATAAGGATGTGATACTAGTGCAGCACTCAGAGCAGGGAGAGCTGTGCAAGTGCCATATTACCCTCCTAAATAATTTCATTTTGCATGCAGTCTGGTTTGATGCAGGGTGAGTTCGTGGCTGGCATCTCAAAAGATGGCGATGAGGACTGTGCTGCAGCAAAGCACTTCAGCATATGTTTAACTTCAGCCTTGCAAGTCTCTCCAGGTGCACAGGCACCAGAGAGAACACTGCCTTGCTTGAATGCAAACATATGCTAAAGTGACTTGCAAAAGGATCACTGGCTGGTTAAGCAGATTGCTGAGTGGGGCTGAAGCTCCCTAAGAAATGCTTGGCTTTTTGTGGTTCTGAAATGAGCTCTCAGCAGAGGTGCTTCTTGTTCCTCCTTCCGTAGATGCCGCAGGGGAGCGCCCTGAAGAGGAGCAGCCCACAGGGTCCCTGGCTGAGCTGGCAGCACAGAAGCCCCAGCAAAATGAAGACTCAAGAGAGGAGGGCAAAAACAGCCTGGAGGAGAGGGAACCCAGGCCACAGGACCTTGTCGAGAAAGAGGAGGGGGAGGAAGCTGAGAGCAATGACATCAGGGATACTGAGGATACCCATCGAAACAAAGTTTTGGACAACCACATTGGCAAAAATTTTAGTGAGGATGAGCAGCAGCAGCAAGTGGATGAAGAGGAGGAGCCCAGAGGCTCCAGGGACAGCCTGCAGCTTGAGGATGAGGGAGAAGAGCTATCCAGACAGGGCCAGGAGCACAGCAAGGAGTTAGCAGGGGAGCGTGTGGAGCGGGAGGATGATGGAGATGAAGCTGCAGAGGAGGATCCTACTGAAGCAGAGAGGTCACTCGATTTGGCTGAGGAGGACGAGGAGGCTGAGGACATGCAGGGAGGTGACAGTACGTATTCCAGACTGCATGGATACCTTCCTGGGGTGAGCTGAGAGCACTGAGACAGATGGGTTAGAGGCTTCAAAGCCAAAAAGTTGAGGCAAGTGCTTACTGGGTTTACAGAAACACACCAGCCACCCCACCCAGACCCCACCACAAACATCTGACACACAGGCCTGTGCACAGCAGGTAACAACACAGACCCTGCAGCTGCCCTGCTGCTCAGCTCCTATAGCTCCTTGGGACAACTAATTCATCTTCCCTGAGCCTCCTACAGGGGTTTTGACTGCTGCCTTCAAGCCCCATTACTGACATGGCAATGTAAGAGTGGGTATTTCCAGAATCTCGGGAAAGCAGTTCTAAGTCAAGAAATATATCTGGTATCACCACTGAAGGCTCAGTTCAAAGGTGGACCTTAAACAGGCTAACAGTTTTGTTCACTGCTTTGTTTAATGCTCTTTCAGATAACGATGATGAGCTGGGATTTGGAAAAGATGTGCGGAGTTCTGAAGAGGAGGAAGAAGAGGAGGAGGAAGAGCAACCCCGGGCACTGAGAGGAGGAAGGCATCACCTGGAGGATGAGGGAATGCAGGGAGAAGAGGACACCTTTCAGCCCAGGGATGCCAAAAGTGATGAGGGCGAGTCCTCCAGGGAATGGGAAGACACCAAGAGGTGGAACAAAATGGATGAGCTGGCCAAGCAGCTGACATCGAAGAAGCGCACGGAGGAAAATGATAGTGAGGAAGACCCAGACAGGTCCATGAAAAAGACATTTAGGTCCCGCAAGTATGCCTTCAGTAGTCCAGAGGAAGGTGTGAGAAGGTCATGGAAGCGTCACTCAAAGGAGGACAGCAGTGAAGGAGGCTTTCCACTTGCTCCTATGCCTGAAGAAAAGAAGGATGAGGAAGGCAGTGCTAACAGGAGAACAGAGGTTGGTGTACATAGGCTTAAGAATAAATCCCACCCAGTCCTCCAAAGTACACTCGGAGATAGGGATGGTATACTGGCACTAATGTAGCCAGCAGAGGCTCTCTGACATTAAGCTGATGCTTAGTGAACTTCTATCATTCAGCCTCAGGTATTGTTGATGTTTGCACCTGGCTGTGCCTTTGGTTTTTATCCTTGTTTTAGAGAGTAGCGCAAAAGCATTCCCTGCCCCCCAGGGTCATGTCTCCAGTGACAGGACTTCTGCACTGGCCTGTGCTGGGCATAGTGACCAGAGCTATAACTGGAGCCTAGGGGTAATCCTTTATCCCAAAGCCCTTCCAAGTCAAAAGGAATGCTTTCTTTTTCTCACGGATAGAGTGAATAATGTCAGATTTCCTACAGAGGTAAATCAGGGGTGCAGCTGTGGTGAGAGACCTGAAGCATTGGAGTGGAAATGGTTGACAGAAACAGAAATACATCTGAGCCAGGCTTCCAAAGTCAGAGATCTCCTTCCCTGATAGCTTGTGTGAGGCTAGGTAATAGTTCAGCACATCCCACATCACATGACGTGACCCACATCAAAGGTGGGTTCACCTTTGTGCTGAGGCCAGCTCCAGGCAGAGTTGATTGGGATAATGCCAGGGACTGGGCTTGGGCTTTGTGGGCCTGGGACAGGCCATGATCATGTGCCTGGGAACAGGCTGGGGCAGCAGGTGAGTGAAGCCAGTTGGGTCTCTTGCCTCCAAAATACCCTCTTGCCTCAGTTATGCACCAAAACATTGGCCAAAAATTACCCATCAGCATCCCCCCCATGAGAGCATCTCCAGTTGTGTTGGTTCAAAGCAAAGCCAAATGTCTCAGCCCCAAGCAGGGATGCAGTGGGGTGGGCTGTCCCACCTCCCTCCCACACTGCTCACATCCCACATCTCTCCCCCAGGGAGACTGCTCCCCAGCTGCCCCTGCGAGTTGCTCTGGGCTGCACCTTGTCTGCAAGGTGGCACAGTCAGTCTCCAAATGGGGATTGGAAAAGAGCTTGCTGAGGCTGCAAACCTGCAGTGTTTACGGTTGCAAAGAGACATTTTGTTTGGTTGGCTTTTTAAACTAAATCAGGGCTTCTGGGAGTCAGTGAGGAAGGCCAGGCACGCAGCAGTGTGGGAAGGCACAGGCTCCAGGTGCTGCCCTGTCCCCTCTCTTCATTTTTGGGCCATGGGGCTGTGTGGCTTGGCCAGTGAGGCCAGCATGGGTACAGATGTGGGCTTAGAGTGCTGTCCCCTGCACTTTCCAGTCAGGTGCATTATCATCCAGCAAGGTGAGCCTCAGCCAGCTGCTCCCTGATCCACTTCAAACAAAATGGAACAGCTGCTTGGGCACCCTGGGTGCTTGCAGGCACCCTGCTGTAGCCAAAGCTTTCCCAAGGGCTGAGCCAAGGGCCCAGTGGAGGGGCAGCATGACTTTTTTCCCTGATCAGGAAAATAGCTCAGGAAGAGGAAAAAAAAAATCCTTATTTTTACATACTTCCTTTACTTTTCTGACACCAGCCACATGCAGGGAAGTGGCTCAGTGTCAGCCTGTGATTGGCAGCTGCTGAAGGCAGCAGCAAGGCTTTTCTCCCTCCACGCAGGAGAGGGGCTGTCACCTTGGCTCTGCCAGTGGGAAAGGGTACAGCACCAAGTTTGCTCACACAGAGCCTGCTGCTGCTGCACTGAGTGTATGGTCTGCAGAAAGCCCAGGTGACCACAGCTGTAGGGGACAGCCAGGGCTAGGGCTGACAGCAAGGCAGGGCCAGCTGGATATGACCTGAGTGCAGGCAAAGCCACGCAGTCAGGCATCTGAGTACCTGCACTAAAAGTAAAGCAGCTACAGGTGACAACATAGATACACAAGAGCAGGTATAGAAAGACCACCAAGCGATGGGCAGCTTGAGCCTTTGAACTGATGGCTTCCTCAGTCACTGTTTTCCCAGGAAAAGTATCTTCTGCTACTGGAGGCGCAAGCAAAGACCCAGGGCAGGGCGGGGAGAGGGGACTCCTCTGTCCACCGCCTGGGCAGGCACATGCTGCACTTCCCGCAGCTGGCAGGCAGCGGTGCCCACCTGGTTTGACACCGCTGACTCAGTGCTGGCACCCAGTGCTGTCCGGCAGAGCCTGCCCGGCTCCCCAGCAGCCATCTCCCTCCAACCCCATGTTCTGGAGGCACAGCCCCATTGGGGGCCGCCCTGCCTGGCAGCGGACGGGGGAAGGACGGCAGCTGCATGTCTTGTCCCCATCACTAGCAGCAGTAATTAAACATTACGGCAGAAGTAATCAGTGCTGTGCACGCTCGTCTGTCCAGAGGGAAAAATGGAGGCTGAAGGGATTGAGCAGGACAAGGCTGTGCACGTCGGCCCCAGGCAAGGCTCTCTGTAGCTCTGGGGGGCGAGGGCGGCCCGCCTGTGGCCACTGACACGTCCTGGGTTTTTGTTTCAGGACCAGGAGCTGGAGAGCCTGGCTGCCATCGAGGCTGAGCTGGAGCGCGTTGCCCACAAGCTGCACGAGCTGAGGCGAGGCTGAGGGCCCCGGCGCTCCCTGCGCCGCCGAAAGCAGCGCCGCCCGTCCTCCCTCCCACCGCGTGTTCATTTCCCGATCTAGGAGCAATTAAGCCGAGCAGAAGCACCGTGCCTAGGAACCGACCTCGCTAGCGCCCAGGCCTGCCTCCCTCGCCATAGTGTTGTGCCCATCGCCGCTGCCTCACCTCATGCTCCTCTCTCCACACGGATGCCCACACGCCCGGCAGGGCGCCCGTGGGTGCAAAGTGCAACCTACATGTGTATTTTCTGTCTGGGTGGGGTTTTCTCCCTCTTTTTTTTTAAAAGACAGGACAGCTTTCTAGAAAGTTCTTTCACCGGTAGTTTCACTGGGTAAAAAACTGCAATAACTTGTTATCTTTTGATTAAAAGCTGAGAACTCTGACTGTAATATATTCTATATAAAAAATTTATCTAAGGAAAAATAAAACTGCAGTGGGTTCCTTCCTTTGTTTTGGCAGCTTCAGTGTCGGTTGTCAGCACGCTGCAGGGCCTGTGCAGTCCCTTGGAGATGGGGGAACGGAGGGCTCCCCTCACCACAGGCACACAGTGATGGTGCTTCCCCCCTTCCCGGGCTCCAGCGCTGTTCCCTCTGGGGCCTGGCATCGAGGACACTTCCCTGTGGTCCCAAGCACTGTGGGGCTCTCCCTGCCCGCCCCGGTGCTGCTGGTGCCGCACTGCTCAGCCCTGGCAGTGGCTGTCCTGGGTGCTTCAGTGAGACTTGGGTCACATCTGAGGCTCATCGAACAAAGTTAAAGGTTTAAACACTTGGGCAATACTTGACCAAGTCAAGCCATGTGGAGAACACAGGAGATTAGAAAGAAGTAACAAATAGGCCAGTCAGGAGGAGAACTACCAGACTGTGCTCCCCAGAGGTGAAGGGCCATCTTGAGGAGATGCCCCTCCTGTGCACTGGCTCACAGGAGCCATGGTGGCCAGCTGGCACTGTGCTTACAGGCAGAACCTTCCCATCCTTTGGGCTTCAGATCACAGGGAAGCTGGAGGACCAAGGTGTGCCTGGGTTAGGGAACCTGGCCCCAAAATCTCTGAGCACTGATCATATTTCAGATGTTCCATGTGCACTGGCTGTATTCCAGACCCCTCACTCTGAAGCTCAGTTCTCTCCCATCACCTGAAGCCCACAGAACAACATTCCTCAGGGAATGGCTACCAGGCTTTAAACTTGACCTACTTCATTATTTGTAAACCCCTCAGTGCTGTTGGCCTGTGGAGTGCATTACACGGAGGGTGGGTGTGCAGGGTTCCCTGGCACAGCAGGTGCGTCGTGCCCAGAGCTGTGCCTCACCCACGGGATGAGCTTCCCCAGGGAGGGCCAGGAGCTGCTGAGTGGGCACTGCCCTCACCCCCAGCCCTGGGCAGCCACTCAATGGCAAGAGGAGGTGTTGAGGCCAAGGCATGGCCCAAAAACTGCCCTGGCACAAGGCACAATCCAGGACAAGGCACTGGGCAAGAGCCTGGCTGGGGAAAGTGCACTGGAGCAAGTTATGAGTCTTTCAGCTCTATCCTGAGATCATACTCTAACCTCAGGGAAACATGGAGGAACCAAAGTGAAACCAAAGGTGCTGCACAGAAACAGTACTAAAATGTCAATTCGGGAGTTACTCCACCTGGAGAAATTATATTTTACATATTGATCTTTACCTAAATTTTAATTTGGATACTGTATTTTTAATCTGAATATTGTATATTGTAAATAACTTGTATTTATAGCTGGAAAAGCTTTCCCAGGGAAGTGGTCAGCACCAAGCCTGACAGAGTTCAAGAAGCATTTGGACAATGCTCTCAGGCACATGGTGTGATTCTTGGGGTGCCCTGTGCAGGGTCAGGCATTGGACTTGATGATCCTGAGGGATCCCCTCCAACTCAACATATTCCATGATTTAGTTTCTCCCTTTTCTTTGTGACAGTTTCTGCCAGTAGCAGCACCCATACAACTCCTTGCAAACTCCTACATCACAGTAAATTCACAGAAACTCTCAGACCCCCACCACACCTCTACCAAAACAAACAAAAAATCCCACCTAAACAAAAAAAAACCCAACTGTAAACCAAGAAATCAAACAACTCCCACAGAAATGCAGCCACATCCAAAGGAGTTAGGCAAGTTTTTTTACAAAGGATGGCAGCAGCAGACAGTCCATACCTGATGCAAAAACAAGAGGAAAAATTATGTTACTTGATGGAGCTACTATAAATACTGTCTTTAATTGGATATTCAAGTAATCACAAATATTTGGGACCCAAGGACTTTCTTCAGATGGAAAGCTGGTGTTCAAGGCCTGAGTGTGGGGCTGCAAACTACGCTCGGAAAGGATGTGAACATGGAGCTCCCATGAGAACAGGCTTCCCCCAGTGAGCTGCTCAGCTCGCTGCCCTATCCATTCAGAAAGAGGAAGCAAACTAGAACTTGTTATAAGGCATTTATTTTCATTATGTGTTGGAAAGGGACAGTCCTCTCTTCAAAACAATTACAGAGATAATGCCACAATACCTACTGCATATTGCTTTACTGTTGAAACCAAAACATTGTCCAAAACAGGTGCTTGCTAAACAAAAAGAAAATTAATATATTATCATTGAAATGAATGCTGTTAGATGAAAGCACCATCTCCATTGTCTGATCTGATCAGTCATGCAATTGAAGACGCCAAATAGCAAGTATTTTGGGTTTTACAGTAAGCCATGATCTTTTAAGGGTTTATATAGTTCTATACAAATTTAAGTACAAAATGGGAATTATGTTTCAGAAGTCATAGTGAACCAGGCTGAAGCGAATCACAAGACACACTTGTTAACACTGTACAGCTGGATTTGAACACAGATACCAATGAACTTGCTAAACTGAGCACACGCACACAATGGTCCCCGAGATTCAGCCATGCTTGGGTGGGAAGCCACGCTGGAGACTGAAGGACAATATCCAACACTATTCACACCCAGAGGGCCACTTCTCTCACAACTGTTGGGATCCCAAGGAATTGTTGTTACTCCGTTTTAAGAATGACAGTGTTTTAGTATGTGGTTGTCACAAGGGTATACACAAGCTGTATCAAATACTGAATCAAAAATAAATAATAAAAGATACATCTAACACATCTTTTATTTTTTAATATTTTTTTTTACAGCACTGACTTTACAAGAGGATAATTCATTTTTAGGGGCTGCTAACATCTGAAACAAAGAAGTCACTATTTTATACTCAACATATTCTCAAACTTTTAATAACTTTATATATGTATATATGACTTTTCACACACAAAAAAGAAGGTAAAATAATTTATATCTAAAACTACTGTGTAAAGAATGAAGAAATAAAATGTGGGTTTCTTTAAAAATGCTGGAAGAGGAAGACCTGATTTTCATGAACTCCATTTGCTGTTTCAGCTATTTTTCTGGAGTTTCAAGAGATTTCCTGGCCATCAACAAAAACTTCCCAACACATTGGGAGCCTTTTGCAAACTCATGACATGCTGGGTAAGGTCACCTGCTAATGAGTTTGTGTTGGCCACAGGCATCTGCTATCATAAGCCCCAGTGGATTCAGGGTAAGAATGATGGAGAAGAAGAAAACATCACCCCAGATTGCTATTAAAAACCACAGAGTGAAATTCTGGATGACTGGTCTCATGATGTCCACTGGCCAGGATTTTACTCCCAAGCCCTACCCTTCTTGCCCTCCTTCTGCATTACAGATGAAGGAAGTTTTTCTCTCAATGGATTTTTTTATTCCCACAAGAAAGATGCCCCAAGAGTAGGGTGGACCAGACCCCAAGAGCCACCTGCACACACAGAGCAAAAAACAATTCCCTTTGCTTTGCTACAAATGCTACTGTGCTTGTGTTGCTGAGGAATCGCTCCAACATCTCCATTTATGCCTGGATCTTCCCAAACATCAACCATCTCAAGCAACTTTTGTGGCCATGTAAGTGTGTCGGAATCCATGGAGGATATGAAACCCATCCAGTCAAAAGCTCAAGTGCTGATGGCCTGGATCCAGACAGGGTGAACAGTGAAATGAAAGGTAGTAAAAATGTGGAAAATACTTTTCTGGAGGTTACATTCCTCTGAAATAGATATTAAAGCAATATTACAAATAAAATCAGCAATGTGATCTGCAATAGCATGTCCATTTTTCTATGAAAGTGAGAGGAGATTATATTAAAGGAAATATTTTAATCTACACAAAGCATTTTCACATATTCCTAATTACAAAACACACACCATAAAGTAATTGTATACTGAATACAGAAATCAATACATCTCTTACTAAAAAAGAGAGCGGGGAAAAAACTTAGCAGGGTAATGCAAGTGAACTCCCACAAGTGTGTGCATGGGGAGACTGCTACAAACTCAGACTCTGTTCATTAAAAAAACCAAAATCCAAGATTTTCTGCACAGCTGTGGAAGGCAAGGCTACAAGCTAGTGTGGAAAAGCCTGACTCACTTGTCACTGCTGCCATGCAAAGACTTGAGGAAATCAGTCTAAGAACTGAGAAGTCTGGATGTTTTTAACTGGATGAAAACAACAGGAGCATTTTTCCTGTTTTTCTCTTTTTTTGCCAGGCAATTCAAACACCTCTGGCCCCATTTATTTTGTTGCATTTGGACTGTGTTCTGCTTCTATTATCTAACCACTACTCCATCTGGTTGTCCCCTGGCTGGATACTGCCCACAGTTAATCCAGAAAACTTGAGGCTTTATCTTGGGCATTCCTCGTTACCTCCTGATGTCTCTGGGTTGGCTTCTTAGCTTGTAATCATCTACAATGAGAACAAATTAAACTGGTAGATATCTGTCTGTGCAATGGGCTGCAGACCTCCTCTGCAGAAACATTCCCACATTGACAATGGAGATCTTTAAACAGCTTTAACATTACAACAGCCTGAACAGTCATAATGAGTCTATCTTACCTACCGACCAGCCCAGCTGATCAGCTCCTGAGCACAAAGGTTGCACAGCCAGACACTTCAACCAAAGGCAAAACATCACTGGCCCAGTGATTCTGCATTACACAAACCACAAGTGCTAGCACTGATGCTGATGGTTTGGCTGCATTTCTGCAGTTGGCTTTCACATAATGATCAGGATGTTCTGGCACAGGCTACAAATTCAGGCACAATGCGGCCAAGTCAGCTAGAGGGGGACGAGGGTGACTTTACCTCACAGGCAGAAGTAATACCACTCAAGTTTCTTCAACAGGGAAAGATCTTCACCTAATTACATAATTACAGTGGAAACCAGAGTCTCATCTCCACCATGCTGACACAAAACCTGGAGAAATTCCAGTGAAGCTAATGGTATTCTGGTGGATTTCAAACAGTGAAGCAGAAGAGTAATAAATCCCTAAAAAGCTAACTGGTGACCATGTAATTTTAATACAATTGCCTCCATCAGCACAGTAACAGCTATGCCTCTGAAGAACCTTTTTCTAACCCACAATAAAAAGAACTCAAACAGACATTATGGAAAATCTCCTCAGATTGTCTGCAATTTTAAGAGCAAGGGCATTCTGGTATGGTCTAATGTTACTACACTCCTCTACTTTTACAAAGAAAGACAAGACTACAGAATATTAACTAACTTACTGTGAAGCTTATCTTAAATCAAAACTATCCTGAACTTACCAAATGAGGCAGCAATTCAGAGAAGCACTTTAGCACAAGCTTAGTAAAATACTCATGCTCAAATGTTTTGTGAGAATGTAATTGTATGTCTGGATACTCAGTAATTTACAGTTTTGGCTTTTAAAAATTGGTCTCCCAATTTGCCCCTGTGATTTAGCAACATTCTAGTACACGAGCCATTACCTTAACTTCTGCAAGGAAATAGTAGTACAGCAAATGCATGGTAATTTATGTCAAAACTCTATTGTAATGCCACATCACAACAGGTACCTGCATAACTGCACCTGGTAAATTAAAGTGATCCTGATACATTCGATAAATAAAAAATAAATTACAGACTATGGGAAAAATGTCACTGATCACACCAATGACCTAAACTTGTTTTCTAGTTACTGCCAAGGTCTGGAGTAATATTTAAATATAGTATTTCTGCAAGCATTCAGAGAATTACAAAATAAACTTCTAACAATCATTTGTAAACAAGTTTAAAATGCACAATTATATTTCAGTAGTTTATTTTGGAGAAAAAAAAAAGCAGTGCAAAATAGGCCAACCAAAATTCAGAAGGCAGCCAGGAAAATAAAATTCTTATTTGATGTTCTAACTAGGAAACAGCATACAGACATTTCCATTGGATCCAACACTCAGATTCATGTAAACATACTTAGTTTGAAAGGTCTTGAGTTAGTAACCCAGTTCTAACATCATTGCTTCATCCCCACCACCCAGTAAAGAAACAAAACCCAAAAAAACCAAAAAAGGCCCAAGCCATTGTAATAAAGGGAGAAATAGGCAAATCTACAAACACTCCACCAGCTGGTTACAAGAAAGTACCATACAAAAATATGCACTGGCAAGTTCCTTCCTGAGGGCATCTTTTGTTACGCATGTAACGTAAAAACACTTTTTATTTTAAACAAATTAAAACAAACCCCTAACTATAGATGTCAATTTTCTGACTAAAGTCATGGCTTTACGAAAGGTTTGGTCTATCACAAATACTTTTATAAACCCTTACCTATGTACATCTGACTCACTCACACCACAGCCATCCGAGACCTGCGAGCTGCAGACAAGACGGGATCCAGCAGCCTCAAAGCATACAAGGGTTGTGAAACGTGCCCAGCTCAGAACTGATCTGCAACATTGAGGAAGCTGGCTGTGCTTATGTGCACCCTGGGATCTGACTGACACCACACTCATAAGGTTCTTCCAGTCCCTATAGAAATACTTTAAAGTTAGTAATCCCTCTAGAGGTGGAATCATCTTCTATTGTGTAAATCATCCTGAAAAATTCAATCCTGGCTACAGGAAATTCCCAAGACTGGCTTTTTGGAAGAAGACCAATCTCTAGAGAAGAAGCATTGTTTACCTAAAAGAACTGCTACGTAACAATCTTCAAAACTTTTTCCCCTCTAGGACTGGTACCATCAGGTAGGGTGGTGACATCTTTTACAGTTTAATCCTCTCTCCATGATCTACCTGGGCTTTAAGTTCTAGACCCTTTCCTTTTGAGTAGCCATCTAACACATGATACTAACCAAACTGGTATTAAATGCTGCAGTGACAGATGCTTTATGAACATGTGCTATAGAAAAGACAGAAATTCCTGTATTTGCAAGCTAGGAGCTTAACTAAGGAAATTTTCTTACCACCACCCTTCTTAAATGTATTTTAGGGCTAATAAGGGGAAGACAAGGCCACTTCTACCAAAATAGTGTTTCTGTTCTTAGCACTTGGATATTTCCAATATAGTGTTCAGAACTGGCAAAAGTTGCAGGAATTCTCAACAGCAGAAGATACTGCCATACAAGAAGATATCTCAAGAGGTACAAATTGGCTGTGCTATAGTTTACAATAGTATAAAGAAAGCACTGTTGTAAATTACCATATGGCCTCACCTGGCAGCTTGCGAGAAAGTAACAAATTCTCCAAGCTAGAGCTGTCCTGTACTTCTACCCTATATGAAGGTACACAATTTTGTTTATATTTTACAGAAAAAAAACACACAGCAGCATGGATCTGTGGAAGGCAGCAACTGTGTCACCCCTCAGGATACACAGATCAGGTGTACTGCTCCAAGGAAAATGCACATCTCTGCCAGCCTTTTCCCAGTGCTGTCCCAGAGTCCTCAGAAGTGCAATGGAGGGAGAATTAAAACTCCCTGCTAAGATACCAGCTGCTTCCATTAACTCTTCTAGGATTTCAGCACAAGCAGAAAATTGAAAGCATGTTATTTTATCTTCTAAATGACTCAGCCTAAATACTGGCACCCTCTCTGGGTGAAACATGTTGCTGTTGGCAAATGTGGTTAGAAGCTGAATTGAGTGAAGCAATGAGGCCTGGGAGGGAGAACACAAAGCTGGAACAGGGGTGGTAACCTCGGTTCTGTGCCCTGAATAAGCAGGCTGCTCTGTCCTACTCGAAGTGCAGTGGTTTCACAGCAAGCTACCTGCCAACATCATGACTGGTCAGCGTTTCAAGAGATTTGGTTTAGTGATACTGAAGTTGTCTTAGCTTTCTTATTCAACGGCCTACCTGCAAAAAAGAGGAATGGGGAGTTTTTAGGCAAAAATCTCTAGCACTGTTACATTCAGACACTGCATTTCAACATTATTATCTTCTTGATACCACGAGGTCTGATTTTAAAATGCTGGTCACCAGTGATTACAAAGAACAATAGAAATGAAAGAGCAACCCTCCCACAATGAAAGGACTAGTGTTAAAACACGCGTGTGTAAACTCACTAGAGATTTGCAACTGGAATCTGATAAAATGGATTTGGATCACTTTCTCGCTCTTCCCCTTTCAGTCCGTTTCATCAGCAAATTAGGTTAAATCAAATGGAAATTTTATTTTGCTTTTTTGTGTTGTGTTTTATATTGGGTTTTTTCCATTTTTTAATCAATTGTATTGTTAAAGCCTGATCTGGTTCTGGGATCACAATTTGTATCCCTGGGGCTTTTTCTCAGTCCACGGCATTGGCAAGTTATTGAGAAGAAGCTTTTGTTGCCAATGTAGCCACGCAGTGCTGCTGGAAGCTGGGGGACACTGCTGAGTTGCAGCCTAGTCTCTGGTGTTGCAGTTTTACTGAGCTGTTGGTCTCACTCTCCACAATCCAGGAGTCTTTTCCCATGACGCTGAGACAGCCCGTGCTAGCACAGCATATCCGCTCGTCCATGATCCCGCCGCTCTGCTCTGCCAGGAGCTTGCTGCGGTTTAGCTGGGTCACCTCAGGTACCTGACCCTGCAGGACAGCAGCTATGTGGTTCAGCAGATCTGTGAAAAATTCGGAAACACCCTCGTAACCTGGGAAGAGAAAAAAATAAAGGAGAGAAAAAAGGCAATTAAGTAATTTCCTTAGGTTCTTTGAAAGGTTTCTTTCAATGGTTTGTTTCTTGGAGTGTCCTTGCCCTCCACTGACCATAAGAAGACGATAATAAAACTGATGAAAAAAAAGTTTTCTCCATGACATCATTTTAAATGACAGCAGAAACAGATTAGTATAAAGATGAACAAAGACCCAGAAAATAAAAGTATTTTTCCAATGAGAAAAACAATTGCCTTTCAGATTTGCTGCTTCTTTTTCCTCCCAAGTATATATATACATATATATAATTTTAGGTATATTCTATCATTTGTTGCCAAAGCCAGGTTTTTCCTAAGTTACAAACTCTGGTATACTGTTGCTCTTTTCCATACCATTTCCAGGTTTACTATGGAAAGTAGCTCTAATGCAGAGCTTTTTTGAGGGTCTGGACCCTCTCCAGAATTTGCCTAGAAATACCCACAGTTATGGAAACCTCAGAGGAAAGCAGGGCTGGCTTTATACCCTACAGAAGAGGCAGCTTCCCACTGAGCGAGAAGCAATGCGATGCTTGTCTAACCTAACCTAACTTGACACTTAAAATGTGTTTGCTGCAATGTCTGAAGGAACACCCAAGTGACAGGAAATGTTTATCAATGATACAATACTTGATAGAAACATCAATCATTTATTTCAGTGCTGAAACCACATGTTCTGTTAAATGATTCCAGACAATTTACAATTGTTTAGTAACAACTTTCCTGGTTAAAACAGTTGCTCAAATACCAGTAGACATGATATTTTTGGTGACACAAAGGGCGGCAGGTGCACAGAGCTTCTGGGTCTATTTTAAACACTGTGCTACGGGCACAATTTTATCTTTGCATTTCATTTTAAAATTGAACCAGACATGCTACATATGGATACAATGTCCTGAAATGGATTTCAACCACTACTGCATTACCTAAAATTGTTAGCAGCTTGCCTTAGTATTTAAAGGTGACATATGACATTCAGTGTTATTTAATGGGATAGGCTGATTGTTTTAAAATATCTATAAAAGTATTCTGGAAGTGACCTGGTACTAATATGGGAGACTGAAGCAAGAAGTAAGTTTAAAAGACCCCATGTGAATAGCACACATTCACATAGCAGCACATGAGCACAAGCAGAGACCACAAAGTAAATGCATACTTTAAAACACTTCTAGTGATGTAATCACTGGGTAGAAGCGTTCCTCAGAGCCATAATTAATTCAATTTCAATTTTCATTCTCCCGTGAAGACCAACTTCTTTAGGCAATAAAAAAACCAACTTCCTGGAAAACATGAAGTAAGACTGTAATTTCACCTATAATAAATGTGGGGATTTTATGGTGTATTTATAAGCCATATGTCAAACAATCAACTCTTATTTAGGCTGCTACACTACTTTGGATTTTATTGTACTTGGTCCCAATTCTCCTAGATACTTAACAGGTCAGGCAAAATATCAGCAATGTGAGACAACAGCTCACAGTTTTCCTTTCTTAGAGGCTCTTGAAGGGATTCACCAAACAAAGCTCTCAGTTCAAAACACTAAGTTTCCCAGTGCCCCACATGATAATCCACTGGTTGGCAGGGGGCAACTAGGGCTGGCCAGGGGAGTCAGAACAGGATCTCCACCCCTTGGACAGAAGTGCTTGTTACACTTTCTTGCTTAGGTAAAACCATGGGATTAGCCTTCAAATCTACTCAAGAGTGCTTCAAACACCACAGGAATAAGCCATCTCCATAGTAACAGCTTTAATATTCAGCGAGGAGATCCATAGTACCCCCAAGTGTTCTGTGTCTGCTCACTGAAAACAAACTAGCCTTGTAGGAGGGCACCTGGCAAACTCACAAAGAAGTTGCTTTAAATACTTAATAGGAATAAGATGGCCAGTTATTCTGTCCTGAAATCAGCAGATGTTATGAAAGGAAGCTGTATGTACCAGGCAGGCTCTGTCTGTGCAAGCTCTGCACTCTGGGTGGAAACACCCAGGTAATTCTGCCTGGTCACTCAGAAGAAGCTTCACAAACTTGTAAAAAGGAAATATAAGGAAGGGAGGAAGAGAATTAGTTATCTCAACTCTTGGTTTACAGGACACCTGGGAAGGCTGCAAACTATGGGGGCTCCTGTAGTCTCCTCAAATTAGTCAGTTGTGTGACACCACTGTGCTGAAATGATAACAAAAATCAAGAAGTGCGGATTAAATAACACCTTCAGAAACTACTGGCAGTGAATCTGGGATTCGTGTCACACAGGGAATCAGTGGGAGGATATAGCTTTTGCATGCCTAAACTGTAACTTGCATGAATCCTGCAGGTGCTATCCTAGCACTGCCCACTCAAAGTAATTTTGGAAATGCCTGTCTACAAGATGCCTGAATTCTGCTACACTGAGAACAGTCTCCAGAATCCTCTGGCTGAATGTGGATAGGAAAGATGTCCATCCAGCAATGCACTTGAAAACCAGTGCCCAACTCTGTGAGCTTTGCTGGAGGAAAGAAATGACTATGAGCATTTTAAAGCTAGCATTACAGTTGCTACCTGCCTGATTTTTCTTCCTGATCTAGCACGCTCAGCTTTTCTGCATCTTCCCCCGGTCAGAGGGAAATGGACAGCCCATATCCAGTATTTACAGCAATGTTTTTACATACACAAAATGCACATTCAGATTTGATGGTCCCAGCTGCCACGCAGATTCACCAGAGCCAGCAGTTCACCTGCATGGTGATAGCCTGCAGCTGCTGGGGCTGGGTGAGCTCAGCCACAACCACAGGACAGCAGGCTACCTGGAACCTTTTCTCTCACTTACCTGAGGTCAGACAAACATAACTCCCACCTGCTACCTGACTGTGCCTACAATTCAATATCTCAGCTGGTAACCACTGCTAAATATAGTACCAGTAGTTTCCCACAGAACAAAGCACACAATAGGCCTTTCAGACTTTTATCTTTAAAATCTTTTTGAAGAGTTGCTGGTGTTAACGAAGCAGATAGCAGACAACATCCTCCTACAGGTACACCTGCTCTCAATCCTGTCATTAAACTCATCTCAGATGACATCCATGGAGTGGCAGGTTCAAATGATCTTCAAACCTGGTAAACATGGAAGACAGCACACAAGAAAGACAGCAAGCCTCTGGGCAGCTGGACAAGGCTTTGGTCAGGCTTGGCCCCAAGCCATGGCTTGAGTTCCATGAAAGAGGCTGTGAATACTCTTTAAAGAGCATCTCATCCCTTCCCTTTTTCAAAGCAATGATGCAGAGATAATGCCCAGTAGGGCTGGCTCCAGTCTGGCTCTACTGCAACTCTTGAAGGCTATGATGATTTGAGGAAGAAAAGCAAGCGAGGGCACTTCCTGGGACTGCACTGAACTAGGAACAGGGAGATCCCACTGCTGATGCAGCCCACTGGTGACCTTTCTGAGGTGGGCTGAGTTTGAACTCCTCTCTAGCAAGGTGCTGGCTCTGTCAATGAAGTCAGTCATTGTAACTCTTCAGCCTTTAATCATACAGGCCCTTGGAGGGAAATGCAGTCACCTGTGCTGAGCATGCTTTTGAATAAGAGTATTCTGTGCTGAGATGTAACTTTGCTTCTGTTGCATTTTACCCCATTGCTGCTTCTCCAACCTCAGCAGACCTTGAGAACAGGGCTCATCTCAGTTCTGCTACATTTTACAAATTTGAAGACAGTTTTTTTTCTCTCCCCTGCCTTCTCTTCTATATGTCTGGGCCCTGCTGCTATCCTCTAGTTTTTCTCCGACTGGTCTTCAACATATCCCATGGTGATAAAGTCAGTAGTTAGCATCACAACCCACATGTTCACCACCAAAAAAACTGCTGTGTGAGACACAATGTAGATCAGCACATAAGAAACTTCTCTGTGCTCTCAAGTCTGCTGCTAGGACTAAGACACTATTAATTCAAAGTCCCTACAAAGACCAATTATTGTGCAGACAGAAACACAGGACTCGGCTCAGTACTGAAAACTACTGCCTTAGGATAAAAGTACATCAGAGCAGTTCTGCAGACTTAAGTGACAACAAGAAGACTTTGGTCCTCTCTAAATATGTTTGCCACATTGCTGTTCCCCAATGCGGACTTTTCAACATTTCAAGAAAAGGAGAATTTCAGTCTGTGCAAAGTACCAAATTCAAAATAATACTTGAAAAAAAACCAGCCCAAACTGAAAACATGAAGCACCAAACCAAAATGCAGGACACAGCATTGCGAAAGAATGTCCTGTATCACTGACTTTAAGACCCAAGGTATGAAATATAATCCTATTCATAAAACTGATATGGCTCCATCTAACACCCAATTTAGGTTGTTTCACTGCCGTGGGCAGAGAGTGTTTTCATAGGTCTGCAAATTGCATAACACCATGCTGGGAAGTGACCTGAGAATAGCAGAGCTGAGTTTTAAGAGGAAGCCAGTCACTGTGGAGATAGACAGCAAAGCAGTACAGGGCAGTAGGAATGAGGATCTGATTTGAAAAACTGAGGAGATTGGGAGCTCAGGACAAGACCTCTAGATGTAAAGACACCACAGCCATATTGAAAACTTAAAGTCTTCAATGACAGGTTAGAGAAACTACACAACAGCCTGTGTAAGTCTGCAAACAAACAGCTCCATTCAGGTGATGAGAGAAAATTCCCAGAGAGAAAAACACCCTGAAAAACAGCATCAAATGGGATGATCTATTCTTTTCCTGGGTTAGACCATGAATTTAGCACAAGTGACAGACCATTTGTTACTGCCTCACCTTTATTCACACTTACAACTCCTTTTAACAATTTTGGTGATCAAGGAGCTTGTTCAGTTGTTTCCAAGACTCCACTTAAAAAGTGGAGAATAATTTAGTATTCTTTTCATTTCAGAATGAGGCTAGGCCCATAAAAGCTAGGTCCCAGTACACAGTCCCACACTGCAGTTCTTGAGTTTCCTTTTGCACAGGAGGGCACAATAGCTATGTTACAACTGGTCACCAACATTTGATCATATCTCCTAAAAGCTGATACTTCAGTTGCAAATTCCATATCTAGATTAGGGTTCTTCCCTTCCCAGACTGAGCTGTATTTGATCTCAGAACCACCTGGTTGCTGCTGTCGCACCCGCAGTCTGGGAAGCAAAGATATGAGACAACAGCAGTAAAACTTGCCCCACAAAGCAGGAGTGGAAAGGCCTTTCTTACCTGGGAATGCATTTATATCAATTACTGCATGCTGCCCAGTCTGGTTGTTAATGATGATATCAATTCCAAAGAGGGAAACTCCCAGAGCTTGCCGCAGCGCTTTAGAGATTTCCCGGATGACGTCGTCATTTGGCCGCTCAAATACTCCTTCAATTTTATCCAGCTGTAATGGAAAAGGACACATTACTAAGAGACTCTGGAACACTCTTTTTAGTGAAAAGATTGATTTTTCAGAAGTTTCCAGGTGCATATCCACCAAATCTAATTGCAGAGAACCAGTGGCATGAAACCGAGAAAGACACCAAAGGGAAACTGCTCTCATAATTCAAAATCCTTCTTAAATTGGAAATTCATCTGCTCTAAAGCAGTTCTAGTTCTTCCTCTTCATACTGGTGCATATATAGAAGCAAAGCAGTGTGGGAATGAATGGAGAATCAGACTCATTATTTTAAGCACTAGATCTACACCTTAAAAAAAAACATATACAGGTGGCATATTTAATCCTGCTGCAAAAGTTCTGACTATCATTATTATTTCAGTGTAGATCAAGGTCTGTGTTAAAGGGCTGACAGGACAGACTCCTGCTGTTAGTTTAATCTGAGTCATATGACTCAGCTGATATCTTAAGGGCAGAGCATACCTTTTATGTGGGTTTTCATGTACAAATTATTTTCTAAGTATTTATTAAAATAAGTGAGTCAGGTTACTTGTGACTGGAGGATGCAATCTTCTTCACTTTTTAAACATGCTACACAGCAGAAGTATGCTGTTATGCCTACAGAAGCATGACTGGAATATGTATTTTTATGAGTGAGATGGCAGATACACCACAGCAGCACACTCTAAGTCTGAAAGTAAATTTTTAATAACGGCTTCTCTCTCAACATAACCACAAAAGGAGTTCTGACTAGCACAATTACAGTTTTAATATTTAGCATGCCTACCAGTGCTGCACACAAAATTCAAAATCAAATATGAAACTAGACCCCAGCAGAGCTTGTAAAACAGAAAAGAATCCCAAGACTCAAGAGATTGAAAGGACCCAGTGCTGTAAAGTGACTTTCTCAGTAGCCAAGTGCCCAAGAACTTGTTAGGATTCATATGTCCAAATCTTATTAAAGGGCTGGTACTGCTAGCATCAAACTGTGCAGTGTTCTGGCACTGCTAGTCTCGAAGGACACCCAGAAATGGTCCCATGGTCACAGCTTGGGCAAGCTCACATGGCAGACAACTACCGGCCCTCTGTGGCCTTGTGCCAACACAATTTCTATGCTTCAATTTTCACTGTTTGTCTTTCCTCACAGAACTGAGTCCTAGAAGGGTAATTAACGCTTATTAATCTCTCTGGACAGGAGAAAGCCAGGTGTTTGCATTCAGAATCTCCTTCTTCCCTTTGCCTAGATTAGCCCTGGGTAGTTTGGGAAGCAGCACATCCCTGCTACAAGTTCTTCCTCACCGGAGCTCGGTAAGGAAAACCAGAGGGGGACACAGTCATGCTGGTTCGTGGTACCAAACAGACCTCAGCCTGCAACACAGAAGCAGACAGCTTGTGAAAGAGAGTCACTAGCTACTAACACTTCCATAAGACAGGATTAGATAGGTTTCCAGCTGCACTAGACGGAAAAAGACCAAGTGTACTTACCGCTGTTAAGACAGATGAGGACTCTGGTTTGGAAACATTGTGGCTGTTGAAAAATATTGATTCTCTGTCTGCAATTTAAAAAAAGGTTGTAAATAACTTTATAACTTTATATCAGATTTTAATTTCCAAAAGAATAGTGCAAGGAACAGTAGGTGGCAGTGCAGCCCCATGAATCCCGTCCTGGTCTCAACCATCCACCCCAGCCACAGGGCTCTCCTGCCTGCTGGCACTTGGTTGCCTGCACAGACAGATCGCCCATGGTTCTTGGACCACAGATAAACAGAACTGCACACTGGGTAAACAAAAATCAGTTTTCTTTCCTTTGTCAGAGCAAATTAACTAAGTTCAGTGAGATAATGAAGTTAATTTTTATTAATGTGCTATACTCAAAGCAACAGTTTTGGTGGGCCACAGAATGCAGTTTCTCTGGAAAAGAGCTTTTTTTTTCCATAAAGGAAATCCAAGTAATCTTTAACAAAAACCCTTCAAGTGTTGCTCTCTAGTGACATACAGAAGAATCACTCTTCTCACTGACAAATTCATTCCTCCTTCTCCCCATCACAGTTGATATCTACAAACAAAAGGACACTTCCCTCCAAAATTTTCAACACTAGGCCTTACATGAACAGGGAGGGTCATTTAGGGGAGAGCACAAGTGATATTTAATTTAAAACACATATATATTCAAGGTAAAAATAGGGAGAGGAAGTGCTAAAATGATGGAATCCAGGAAATTCTCTCCAAAGCACATTTATAAACAAACTCCGGAACAAATGACACATGAACTTACTGTGAAAGGAGAGAACTTTTCTCCCTCTCCCCTTTCCACATGACATAAAACAGTGTCCAACAGGTAAGACTCAGGTTACCATTGCATAAATATTTACTGTATGAATGCCATTCATACATATTCCAGAGCAGATGAGTTATCTCCTTTCCTATTGAAATAATACCGAAGAGGAAACACATGGTATGTCCAAACCAGCTGCCTTCACTTCAGCAGTTTTTTTCCCAGACATTTTCTTCGGAGATGTTTCCTGCTGAGGCTGCAAGAACAGACATTTTCTTTTAAATCAGTACAATGTACCTGAGATGCCTGCAGAGAAGTTCTTTAAAGATGGTCTTTTCACCACGGTGTAGGATTCCCCGACCACGAACACTTTATAGAGCACAGCATTGTGATTGATGAAGCTCTGAATGACGCAAGGGGGGCGAACTGCTTTGAGGCCTTCCTGGTTGAAGATGATCGCCATCTGGAAACACACACACACACACACACACACACACATGGTTGTGCACAAGGCTGGCAACAATTTCATGCTTACCCACACCTGACAAACAACAAGGGAGAACGTCTACTGGAAGGATATATATTGACCACATGCAAATTCCTTCTCCACATCTTTTTCTATTTCATTATGTTTCATTTAACTGACACAGAGCTCTGCAAACACTACTGGCAGTGAAGCTTTCATTTTCAATCAACATTTTCTTCACAGCTCTTTACAGTTTCATTTGCTGCCTTTAGTTGGGAAGCTACTGCAACTGTAGGTATAGCAAAAGGGTAAAACATCTGACCAACACAGATGACAAAGTTTGTATTGACTACAAGCCTGTATCATGAGAACAACAGAAATTTGTGCACAAACTACACAAATTCTTCCCCACATCTCTGTTCCCCATTTGGTTCAGCCCAGTTGCAACAGACTAAGCACCAGGGCTTCACCCACACCATCAGAGGGCATTTCTTAGACTCTAGCAGTCTTGCTGCTAACAAATGCTGGCCTATCAATTTTCCTGCTTGGTTTCATCCCATTACTCCAAACAGGTAGTCCTCTTGAAGGCATTGGAATAAATATGCCAAAAATGAAGGCATTTATTGGGCCTTATGAATGATCAAATAACTGTCTGTACACATGCACAGTAGCTCAGCAGATGAATGTTTTCTGAGTTCAAGTCAATGCGTGCATTCAATACCTACTTGCAGCTGATATTCTTGCTGTCTCTATTACACAGCACAGAGTCAATCTGTGAGTGGTAACAACCTGTGCAAGAAATTTCTCTAGCAGGCAGAGTCATCCATCAAGATGATTCACAGCAACAACATCATACCTCATTTGTCTCTTATTGGTGGCAAGAAACATTATTTTCTTCCTCCTCTTGTGTGGATTGTTGGCATTATAATGTCTACAACATCACACTGGCAAGAACTGTGCTGTTCCTATAGTGTTCTGTTCCACTATTAGTTAATTGATTCCCACAAATAAACACAAGATGAACAGGTTCAGCCTGTTTTAGAAGTTGGAATGCCAGAGTTTATCTTCTCAGCACAGCACTGATCTAGACTGTTGGAAGCTATGTGAAGCCCCTCTTCTGCAAAGCTCAGTGCTGGCAGCCCCATGGACTAGCACACAGCCCATACAACCCCTGTGGTGTTGCGTTGTGCTGGTTCACTGCCATGTCTCATGGTTTTTAACATGCATGAATAGAGCTGCAAGAATTTGCTTGCAGGGTGCACTTGCCCTTTACCATCTAGCACAGACCTGCTGTGTCTGGCAGTAACGTGGGTACAATACTTGATATCATAATTTCCAAATAGCATTGCTCATTATAAATGCAGAGGTCTTTTGAAGGCAAAACAGAACATTTGCACCAAGAATTTTCACTGACAATGTCCACAAGGAATTCAGTCTCACAAAACATAGTCATTCTCTGCCTTTTCCTTCTTGTCTGCTCAAATGCTCAGGAAAGAGAATTCTGGATACATTTCTTCAGGCTCTGGGTCTCTCCTGACAGCTTTACCAAAGATTAGTTATGTTCTGACCTGCTGGCAGTGAGGAAGCACAACTGCCAGCCATCATCTCTGTTCTAGTTTAACAAATGGTGCTGGAAAAATGGGGGTCAAGTGCTGAGCAGCTGAGGCCACTGCTAGTGCAGAGGCCATGCAGACTTGGGACACCACAGGAGGGGTGACACCACCTCCCCTTAACAACAGCCTGTACTCACAGGAGAAAAGTGGAGTCTGCCAGCCTCACCTGACAAACTCACACACCAAATCCAAACTCAGGCACCAAACTTAAACCCAAGCCTGCACCTTCCGCTGTCCCCGATAGCCTGGACTGGAACTTTCTTAATGGCCATCTTATGAAGAAAAGCAGGTTTCTGGTCAGTGCTCTAATTTTAGTGTCAGGTCTGCATTAGAAATATATCCTCAAAAAACGAAATGATTTACCAGAAGTTAGACAAGGAGTCATTAATAAAATAGACAACTATTTCTTGCTTCTAGACCTATGCTCCATCTTTTAGACAGACTGTATGGTAAGCAGGTATTTATCCTATGTTTTCTTTGTAATTATAGACCATAAGCAATTCCAAAACAGTTCCACTCTGATTATAAATATAGTTTTGGGTCACTCCTGAGAACTCAGCAACTCCAAAAGTGACTACTGCTTCTACTATGTAAAGTACTATCCAAGACTTCAGGTTTTTTCTCAGGGGTCCTACTAAGCTCTAGACATAAGTTCTTGAGATAAAGTGCACACTATGGCTGTGTTTTAGTCTAATTTTTGCTCTGGCAGGAGGCTTAGATGTCTGCACTGTATGAAAGAATATCAAAGAAAGATTCACCAGGGAAATAAAGTCCAAGCCTAACTGGACAAGTACTGAGAGGTTCATGCATTTCAGTTTGCAGTTGCAGAGGAACTCTTGACAGAAAAATCAGCAGGAAAACTGGAGTCTTAAATTCATTAACAATCCAGTCCATGAGTGTTCTCAGGAATGACAGCAAAAATTTATAGCAGCTGCTCCAGCAAACTAACAGGACTCTCTGCTGGCTTGTGAAATACGTCAAGGTAAGGCCTGCCTGAAAAGTCTCACTGCATTTTTAATAGGAATAGCTGGTCAGTCAAGATTTCAGCTATAGCCATTCTGCTCATCTAGATTTACAATTTACTTCAGGGTCTTCAGCTCTCAGAGACATTGCATCAATGTCTTGTAGTGCACATTTAAAGAGCAGCTGGGAAGCCTGGACTGATGGCCATATTGTTAACAAAGGAAGCCAGGAGTTAGGAGAGCCAGCAGCCAAGGACTGGATTCTCAAAACTGATCTACAGTAAGCAGGAAGGCAGGAAGCACAAATGGAAAAGAATTAAAACAGGACTCAACTCACTTAAATTTAGAGGAAGCTAGTCTCATAGGTAATGCACTCCTTCCAGGAATATACAACCATTTTAGCTGCAATTGCCTTACAGGAAGGCAGATAAGTTCTACCAGTCCTATTCTCCCCACAGACCCCACTGTGTTATTACAACTGAACATTGCCTGGAAACCATCTCTATTTGTTACTCCCTTCCCCCCTTAAGGGAAGGAGCCAGCTTCTCCATCTGAAGCACAAACCCACTTCTCATCTGTACCACATACATATTGGAAAAGTAACTTTCTGGGACGGAAACTTTATTTAGCAACCTCTTATCAAAAGGAGAGGCTGAAGGAGATTTCTTGCAGACTGGAGACTACAAACTTCTAGAAGCAACAATATATTAGAAGCTAGAATCTGCTAAAAATAACTTGTATGAAAGGAGGTTCAAGTCATATTTAACTTCATTTCAGATTTTTTAAAAAATAATGGTGCAATTAAACATGAGGGAGAGGTGGGGAAGAAAAGTTGTTTGGGCACAGCCCTCATTCTATCTGCTACAGGATTGGAAGTCACCAGCCAAACCACCACAGGGGGAGTGGGGCACAGGACACAACTGGAAGCAGGGGAATAATACTGCAAAAAAATTTAACTCACCTCATGAGAGTTGGTTCCATGGGCCACTCTAGTTTTACAAACTGGGTAAATAAAAAATAAAAACCAATTCACCACTGAAACAGAACACACAAACGTTTTATAATCCTGTTCCCACCCACACATGCAAACACTGGAGTCCAACAGACCAAGGCATTGGCTGTAAGAGACACCAGGGACAGCCTTTGCTTGAACAGTGTCCTCAATCACTGCACAGCTTAGCTTGCTCCAAGCTCTACTCTCTCAATTCCTCCTTGTAACTAAGGTACAAGCACAGATCTTTATTAGGACTGGACAGAGTTGCAAAGCATCAGCTAAGAAGTTAGTACTAGTACTAGGATTGCCATCCTGTCTACTCAGAGAGCATTTTCANTTTTTTTTTTTTTTGAAGCTAAAGTTACTTTACAGGTACCACAAAACACCATGTCCTTAAACAAAGGAACTGGGACACAGTCAAAACCAACTTATTTTATTACATCCTTGTTTTCAGGGAAAAGCAGGAAATGTAATGGGCTGAACCAAAATAAGATATAACTTATTTTTCACAGGCAACCATAGAAGGGGACATAAAATGACAGAAAGCCTAGCAGTTTTTCTTTCTTCTTCACATTTATCTGTTCTCTATATCCTGATTAAGAGGAGTAGTGAAACCAGTAAGAAAGAAACAACATGCTCCTCCTACCATGAGGCCAGAGAAGAGCTGAAGACCCTAGGACCCACACAATGACTACTTATATGTTAAGCAGAGGAGATGAAAACTTGCAAGTAGGGAGGAGGTGGATAGGACAAGACTCCTTTGCAGGTTGTTGGAAGAATCAAATTGCCAGACAAGAGGACAGGGAGCTATGAAAGGGAGATAACCTGCACTGGAGTCCAAAATAACTTGGTAACTTGAAATTTTATAAAGTAGCTTATGATGTCTCATAGACATGCTCTGGAGAGCTGGACCATTTTTAAGAAAAATAAAAATAGAGACAGGAAAATGAAAAAACACTCCCAGAGTACCAAGGTATATTAATTTTCAGCGCTATTTTGTAATATCATCATCATTTAGTGGGTTTGATTCAGATCTCCAGAATATATGCTGCTGACTACTGAGGGCTAGTCAGTCTGTACTGAGGGTATAATGTGAAGAGGAGGGCAAAGCCATTCAGTGGGATTTAAAGTACTGCTTCACAAGCTATCCTCAGGAGACCTGCCTCCTTTAGGAGAGCAATGGCAGGGAGGGCAAAACATGCTTTGTCCACACCACTTTACCTCTGAAGCTTACAAATGAGGCAAGCACCAAGGGAACAAACACCGACTAACGATCCTGCTCACTTTATACTGCAAGGAATCAAATAAAGGAATGAATTAAAGCACAAGCCCCACAATGAAACTTGCTGCAAAGCACAAACAGCTCATAGCAGCTGTTTGAGCTGTGGGCCCTTGGAGTCTGTTATCTGTATTATCCCTCTTTCTTTTACCCTCTAAGATGATATTTGTACCATGGACCAGGGAAAGGGAGAGGTGGGTGAAAAAAGGACAGTCAGCAAGGGAGTGATTTTCTCAAGAAAAATAATGAATGCAGCTGGCAGGAGAAACATCTTGCAAAAGTTCAGGGCAAGAGGCTAACTTTGTTAGAACTATTAGCATTTCCCAGGAATGCATGTTTACTGTAGCGAGGTGTTGAAAGTAAAGAACATCAATAAAAGGCAAAGTAAAAGCTGATAGGGAGGGGGTTTGTTCCACATTCCAAGCAGGCTGCCTCAGAGCATTTGTTTTGGGAAGGTTTTAATATCCTTGACACTTTTGGCAGTGAAACCCACATTCCTAAAACATTGGCTATGTTTTGGGGAGTGCATGTGCAGTATTTAGAACCCTCTAGAAGCACCAAAGAAAAGCCCATGTACATACTGAATGGGAATGCCAGTCCATTCTTCTCTATCAGCTGCAAGGTATCTTCTCCACAGGCACTTGTCAGCTCCATAAAGGGTGGTGAACAGATCCTCTCATCTGCAAGAAAATACAAACACTCAAATGAAGATGAGGGGTTTAGCTCCTCAGCTGCAACATTTCCAGCTCTCTCCATACCAACTGCCTCTTGACAGGCAGCTTATATTAAAGCACCCAAAAGGACTGTAAGCCACACCTGAATTTGGGTTTCTGGAAACACTTCAGAAGATGAAGGGCTCAATTTTCAGACAATCTAATGGCAATCTAAAGTCAGTATTTTCACAGGCAGCAAAAATGATCACCTGGTTAGGAACACATAGCTGCACAAGACTTAGCAGGCAAGGTGAGAAGCAATTGGGATCTTAGCTCTCGACTTTATGCCTTCAAGCATAATCTTCTAAAGCATTTTACAAAAAGCAGAATGGTCTGCAAATGTGACTAGAATAGGCAGTCTCACAAAGCCTATCTCCTGTAGGGCTCCTCAGTGGCAGATTCCAGTGTGTATTTACTTCAGACAAGGTGCCAGAACATTCTGCTGTTCACTGGGATGGCTCTGCCATGAAAGCAGTGCTCATTTGGTTTGGCAAAGCCAACCAGAGCACTGCTGAGACACCACCATGTCAAGAATGCTCAGCAAGCTCTGGATAAAGAGAAAAATCATAGGAACCATGGTAAAATTTAACGGAGAAGGTTTGCTCCAGAGTGTTTCTGCCAGTGTTGTGCTTGTTCACACACTGGGGTTGCTGGAAGGCTGGAGTCAAAAATCAGCCCTCTTAGTGACTCAGTAAGTTGACTTGCTCTAGAATGCACTTCCTGTTCACTGTAGGACAACTGAGATTCCCCTGGGAATGCAGCAGGAAAGGCAGAAACCACTGTAGGACTCATATGATTTGCACATAAATCGCTTAAGAGGGTTGGGTTGCAATTTCAAGTGTACAGAGAACCTTGGCTTCAGCCCTAGCTCTGAGACAGGTCAGCAGTGCCACAGGTTTTCAGACAAAAGCTGTGTGCACGTTGACAACATGGACTAAGTCCAATCAAGGACATCACACAAGTATGAACCACTATGTAAATTACCTCCTCAGTGAGCACAGCCTTACAAAGGTACCACTTTCATGGAGTTTGAGCCGTGGCCAGGAGCCACAAATGAATTATAACTTGAGTTAGCTGCACAGTACTGAACGCAATTCAGAACGGGTCTGCCAAGACTCGCTTTTCAGACTTATTTCAAGAGAAACAGGATGATACCTTCCCCCAAGAAGCAACTGAAGACAAGCACAAATGGTGGGAGCAACTGCATCTGGCAGACTCAAGTCACAGGTTTATATCAACCAGCAACTTGTCTTGAAAATAAGCAAAACGTGGCTGAATCCAAACAGGTGGAGGCCATGCTGTGCAGATGGTGCAGAAACTGACAAGTGCATGTGAACTAAAACCCCAGCAAAGCTAAACATAACTCATGAGACAGTCATACATTCAGAAATCACTTTATAAACATTGTTTAGATTAATACTTTTCACTTCATTGTAAGTATATATATATATATATATATAAAGAAAATGGAATCACTGAAAGTAACAGAGATGAAAACTCTCTATATTTTGGTACACCTATCTCAGTACATCCCCAAACTTTTGGAATAGCTGAGAACTCTGTTCATTAGCAGTGTTGTCACTACAAGAAGTTTTCTGAGAAAAGGCTATTTTCATACATTCTAAAAGGAGCGGAAAGATTGATGCTTTGGGGTCAACCTCTACAAAACTAAACAAAACATCCCAGATTTCAAAGCTTTCAATTTGCTGCTATGAAAACAGAAAGCAGTATCCAAAAGTGACAGGTACTGTAATATTTACAAGCCCTTGCCAGAGTGAAAGTTCCTTAGTTGGATGAATTTTGGGAATAAGATTCAGTTTACAGATACTTGGGAACAACTTTGGCTTGGCAGCTCTCCCACCCACATGCTTAAGCTCACAAATAACTTTGCCTTCAGAGTGCAGATGCAGAGGAACGTATGGCTCCATCTCGCTTCCCTCTGTTTCTCTCTCATGCAAACAGGAATGGGAGACAGGGAGACTGTGACAGTGTTCCTGCTGACTACATTACACTTGCATGGGGAGATGAAGGAATGGGCAAACAGTAATTTCTTTGACTTTGTACTTAGAAAAGACCACCTGGATCAACAAAAAGTAGCAAAGAAGACTCTTAGCATCTCAAAGTGCTCCCACTGAGTTTGCATAGCACTGGCATTTTCTCTACCAAGAAGCCATTTCTAGTCCACTGTAACCTCCAAAACAGACCATTAATTCACAGCCAGACCTGAGGACAAATAAATCTTCACTCAACACAAGATTTCAGCAGAGCCTACAGCTAGAAAACTGCTGCTCTGAGTTTAACTGCACACACTGAAATTCTAAAGATAGCTGTAGGTTTAAAAAAAAGTCCTCCAGCTGCCAGCAATCGTCCTCTGCTTCTTCCCAGGGTAGCAAACACATGCTAAAGCTTCCTCTCATCCCCAAGCTCATGCTATCAGAGTGACAGCAGTCTTTGCACACCTTCTCTGCACTGAGGTCCAGGACAGACCTCACTCAATGGCTGACAGCCAATTCAATACTGATTTACGTCAGCTTGGAACTGCACCATGCAACCCACATAGTGCAAATGACCCCCCGTGGTACACTGAACCTTCCCTCCCCTCCTGCTGAGTAAGCTGCTTTAGTGTGAACTTACTGAGCTCTGGTCAGGTGCTGGACTCTTGGACTGTCACTGCTTCTCTGCAAACCAGCAGTGACAAGACACCAATGGAAACCATTGCCAAAAAGAACAACAGTAAATATACACAAATAAGTACACATAACAGTCTAGAGATGAGAAGGGCGTCATGATTGTGGCCCCACTGCTGACCCTTTGTATTGATGCTCCAGCCTAACCCTCCAGTCTAAAACCAAACACTATTCTCATTTGCACCTGAGAGCCCAGTGTGGAAAAAGCACTTCAATAAAAGCAGTCTGAGAGCCACTGCAGCATGAGGCCACAGCCATGTCACCCCTCCTGTGCAGCTGCACTGGCCATACACCACTAGCAGAAGTGACTCTGTCAGGACACAGACCTAATACAGCCCAAAACTGGTGCAAGGAGCTGATGCTGTTGCTTTTCCATCATCAGTACTCAGCTCTATGCTGTGCACTGAGATGCTGCTGAGTGGAAGAGTCTTCTTCTGGACAAGACTCTACCTCATCTTCCACCCTTGGCCATGCACAAGTGACCTAAAATCCCAAGAGATTATTATGTATGCAGTTTCCAATACTTTCACATCGGATCTGAAAATAAAAATCAGGCACTTCCTACCTCCTTTTGGGTGCATACAATAAGCAGATGACCACAATTATTAACCACATCTTCCTTCGTCAGCAGGAAAAGTCTGTCCATAAGTCTACAGACTGTTGTGAATTAAGATTCTGTACATTGCTATAGTGCATATTTAGAGAATGGTATTTCTTTGTTTTCTAAGCACCTGGTTGTCTCTGAAAGTCCTGCCTTTGAAATATGGCCACGACTCCAGGTGAACCTTGCCAGGTCCAGAACTGCCAACTTGGCAGCAACAAGGAAAGATTCTTCAGATCAGAGTGCTCAGCATTCACTTCAGACAAGTACCAAAAGTATCTGTAGCACTTTTGTTGTTAAAAACAACATATTATAATTAAATTTAAAAGTCAAGATTCTGTCACTCTGTTCCTCCCCCATCTTTGTCCTCATTTTTACTGCATGCCTTAGCATAAACTTTGCAGTATCTGTTTTCCATATTTTCCTTTATATATTCTCCCTTTTCTTAAGATTATTTGATCTCAGAGGGAGTTTTCTCTCTCTCTCTCTCTCTCCTCTTTCTTACTTTTTTGTATTTTTTCTCACTCTCATCTAGGCTGTTCATTTTTTCAACTGTTATTTCTGTTCTTTCAGTGCTACCTACACTTTATCCCTCCATCACCTCTGAATGGAGCTCGTGGCAAGGGGGATCACATTCACTGCAAGTGCAGGCGCAGCGTTTGCAGTGGGACCCCTGAGGAGGGCAAGGAAGCTGGCACTGCCAGCTCACAGGGAAGAGGCAGCAATCACAGCATCAGGGCAGGCAGCTCTGCCACATCCTGCTGTGGAGTCAGCTCTGTCACAGTGTTGTTCCATTCCCATGGAGCAACAACATTACTATGAGGGCTTGACTGATGATGGCCAGTTAAGATGAGTAGCACAGCTAACCAACAACAGAGAGGTGAAAGAGCACTCAAACCAGGGTGTCAGTGCCAGGAGGGGATTATTCCTGATGAAGTTCAACAATAGTGACAGGAGCAATGGGATGTGAAGATGGGGAAGATGCAGACTAAAAACTGGCTAGGGAAAAGTCTTTTCTGGCAGTGAGAATTGGTGGAACTCTTTGTGCTCAGGACTTCCTTTAGTAAGAGATGCTGAGTAATGCTTCTCTACTCAGGGCACCCTGGTGACCTGCAGACAGCCTGCCGAACAGTCACAGGATACCCAAACCCCCAGGAGGCACAAGGGGCCAAACACTCAACACACACTCCCATTCAGTAGCCATCCAAAAGACAGAGGAAAAATAAGAGTAATACATGGCTGTTCCCAGTTGAACCAAACTTTAAAAATAAATGGAAACCACTGTGACAGGGCTGTACAAGACAGTCCTGGGATGGTTTTTGATGAGGGTAAGTAGTCCTTGTACTGTAGAAGTTTGAGAAGCACTAACATAGTGGACAGCTGTGAATGACTGTGGGGAAAAAATAAACCATAAAAGAAGAAGAACCTATTTGGATTCCTTTGGTCCATATGATTTTGAAGAGGTAAGAAAAAAAAATAGATTGCAGATCCAATGCCCTGCATTCATAGCTCAACAAACTGTATTTCCTTGTCTTCAGAAAAACAGTTTAAAGAGAATTTATGGTCATTTGTGAGAATAGCTCAAGACCTGTGTCTAGAAAAGAAATACAATGAGAAGGCCACTCCCTATTAAACTTCAGATATACTGTCTAAATATGTTTCCCTACCTCATAATTCACCTTCCTTCACCACCTAGCCTAGGGATTAGGAAGTGGAGCAGACAGGCTGAAGAAAAGAATATTTATTCTCAGCACCACCAACCTCTTTCCACTAGACCACAATGCAGTCAACAAACACAGCTGATCTCTGAACTTCTGTTTATGAAGTGGGGAGAAGGCTTCACATCCCCTTAGCCATGCAGGGCTTTTTGGAGCTACTTCAAGGAGTTCCAGGAAAAAGACTTTTTGATGCTACTAGGGTCATTACAGTAGCTGAGCAAACAAACTGTTTGAAGCTTCGGTCTGAGCATCATCAACCAAAATCCTGAGAGTGTTACTGGAAAAACATAAACCAGAAGGTGTTTACTGAAGAACATATCTTTTGCTCAGGCTCAATACTCATTAGCAGTGCCTTCTTTGTTTACATACAGAAGGTGAAAGATGCACCAAATAAGGGGCATGCTGAGGACAAGGGAAAGGTAAAAGAAGTTGGGAAACAGGTGGAAGGAAGATGCAGTTTGTCAAAGGAGCACAAGAGGAGGTCTGGAGTCCCCCAGGTGTGCAACAGACTTGGCACATCTAGATCCCCTAATTCTGCTTACCAATTCCAAATGGAGCACAGCTTGTGCCTGAGTTGCACTCTGTGCCTGGGAAAGTTGTCAGCATTATTCCTGAAAACACTGGGGTACATGACCTCCACACCACACAATGCATTACGCAGAAAAATGACAAAGCTGCTTTGAAAAGTGCTGGTCTCTATTGTAAACACCCTTAAGAAAAGCACAAAACCATCCATGTCAAAATCAGGACTGGCTCATCATCTAACACTCATGGAGCAAATGGTAAGCCTTAAACAATCAGTAAGATTTACAGCAGATGGGAACAAACTCTAAACTTCCTACTTTGTTGAAAAAAACCACTCTTTATTAGAAGAGTTTGCACTGTGATTTGAAAACATTTAAGACTCTTTAAAAAGAAATATATATTTTAGTAAACTGTGCTTCACTGTAGCTTCCATCAGCTTGTGGCACTCTGTTCCTGTGGGAATAGAGAGGATACACAGCCAGGGCAATGTCTTTTTCTCCTAATACAATAAGGGGAGGAAAATCTGAACTTGTAGCTCACCCCTGCCTACTGAGTTCATTTTCAGCCAAAAACCCCAACCACACAAGGAAGCTGGCGAGGTTTTTTTAAGCATGCAGCTAAATCTTATCTCAAAGTTATTGTAAACTACTATATGACAGAGTGTTTTTGCCCTTTGAATCCCTTTATTGACTATACACTTATAGCTTTGGACTGTAAGGTCAGAAGTTGCTACATCAAGGAGTCAGTCAAGCGAAGCCAACCCCAACAGCCCAGTCCCTATGAACTGGAAGAACCCCTTCTCCACTCCTCCCTCTCACAGATAATTTTTCAGTTGAAGCTTCATAAACCTAAAAACTTTATTCATAAACCCCACAACTTTAACAGGTTTATTTCAGCACTTTTGAGCTGTGTTAAATATACCCTCAAGTTGTTTTCCCTTCCCCTCAGAAACTCATGTGCATGAGGAATATTGGCAGAACAGATTTAGTTCAAACATATGTTGAATCTATACTCATCACTGAAAAAATCAATGCATGTATGAGTATCTAGGTGTTTGCATCTCATTCTTTAAGTCTCTGAGGGGGAAATTCCAGTTCTAAGGGTAAAGCAGCTGTGTTTGGGGAGCATTTGGCAACACATTCCAAAGACACAAGAGGGCAGAGTAGACTCAGCTTTGAGGGCACAATTTCAAGCTTAATCTAGCTCGACATACAAGGAACTGCACACTGAATTTCTGTATTAAATGGAACATCTGCAGACCAACAGTCTTGGTTTTTTAAAAAGTAGTGATTTTGAAGCATTTGGACAGCGAGTGAGGAAATCTCACAATGGAATATAAATACAAAACTATTCAAAAAAATTCATAATAACTTGTCATTTCCATGCAATTTAGGAGTGCTAATTATGGGTTTTGAACATGATGAAATCAGCTTAGATACAAGAGAAAGTATAAACCATAAAATAGAAATAAAGACAAAGGTCATAGTAAAGCCAGCCTGATGGACTTTTTTTCTCCCAAATGAACCCTTCCTCAGAAACATTTCATAAAGCTGTGGTCTGTATCAGATCCTCCTTTACTTTTTAGCTCTAGACTTTCATTTTACACCCACTTTCCTTAGTGAGCAGAATCTTTCTGATTCCTGAGAAGGGAATTCACAACATCCTTTGTGTTCTCAGGCTGAAAGGGGCAGGTTTTGCAGACAAACATTTGCTCACTTGTGCTGATGGAGCCTCACCTGACAGTAGAGAAGCACAGCTACAGACGTGCCCTCAGTTAAAACAGACCTGTGGTGAAACAGTCATTGACACAGCCTGATAAAGTGTGCTCACAATCATGTAACAATTTAAGTGGTGAAAAATTATCTCATTCAGGAGACAGAGTAAAGGCTCGGAGATGGGTGCTAATCATCAAATAGCTTCATTTTTCAGCAGGTAAAAGGGTTACCCATCACCTTGCAAATGCAAGGGACAAGAAGATTTGCAATTGAATTTAAAAAACCAAGCACACTTCACCACAGAAAAAGGAGGCAAATGCACTAGCTGTCCAGAAGGAAATAAACTTTCTGGTACTTCTTAGGCTCCTTGTAGATAAGAATGCAAGGCATTCTTACAAGTAACGAAGAAGGGTGGAGAAAACCTGCTAGAACAGCTTTTGTTGAAACAGTAGCATTTATTCCTTATACTATTGAAGCTGCACCAAAACTTGGGGACTCATTTTACAGGAAGATGTGTTTCCAATGTTACAGTAAGAATGAAAGCAATTTTCCTCATCAAGCAAAAAAATGAAAGGGATTATTTGGCAAATGCAAAGAAGCCTTTTCTGCATTTTTTGCCCCAGTAATGCTCTTCTCAGAACACAACATTGAAAATATTAGTATCTGCAACACCCCAAAAGCATCTCAAGAAGACAGACTATGCAAAATATACTCTGCATGGTCTGCTCTACATTAAAATGCAAATGTCAGATCCAGAGTGAATACCTGAACCCCGATTAAAACGAGCTCAACTGTCTCTAAACAGTAATTTGTAACTGCTGTTTCTTATGCTTACCTATGTATGTGGAATACAGGAATTATACTTAGCATTGCCATTTTCAATTGACAAATGTCCCCAGTTTTAGTATTCCTACCAAAATGGACAACCTTATTATGTAGAATGATAAAGGAGTCTCAAAACCAAGTGCCAATGTCCAAATACAACCTTTTCCCATGAAACACAGAAGGTATATAATGGCCCAGATGCTGGAATTTTTATGCTTCCTCTTCCAAATACTTAGCTAAAACATTACTTAGACTAGTACAAAACAATTTCCAAACTGAGTTTCTACTTGCAAACTACACAGCTCCAGGACAGGAGCTGGTGGGACATTAGTTTGCATCCCTCTGGCCTAGATAGTGGATGGGAACAGATTGTGGTGTGCACTTCCCTGTACTCACCTTGTACACACCTGATTCACGTGAGAAATTGATGGCAGAGAGAACACCAGTTTGCTCTATATAATTAAATGCTCATCATTCCCAGGAATCTAAGGTAAGCTGTGAAGACTCAGTGCTGAACAGCTTATTGAATTTATTTGAATTTATTTGTATGTAACTCTACTCACTTAAATCAGTTAGTTCCTCTCAGTTGAAGAATCAGTCTTTCCTTATATTATACAGAGTGCATTGTCTAATAAAATAGAAAATGCATTCATGGCAGGGGGCATGATGGCAGACATGACACAGGCAGCTTTTTCTTGTCTGTGATGGAGTTCATTTGAAGATACTTGAGTACCCAGATGAGTAGAGGCCACTGAAGCTCTTTATATCTCTAATCTAAGAGGGTTGATGGACCTTAACCAGATCAGTTTAATGAGCTTTTGGAAGATAAATCCTGGGAGATACTATACAATGCATGTCCCAGGCTTTCAGCAAACACCACTTCTAATCTACATATGCTGTGTGAGAGGCAAAGCAGCAGCGCACAAGGAGTGCAAAATAGTGACCAAATTCCCTCCAAGGTAGAGGTATCCCAGGGACACACTGCATATGACAGTATCATTCAGTGCTTAGTTCCAGCCCCCATAGTATATAGCAAGACTCCTGCAGCACCTGTGCCTTTGGCTAATGTTCCAAACCACACCAGCAATGACAGGGGAAATGTGAATAAATACCTGCCTTTTATTACTTTACCAGCCCACATGTATGTGAACACAAAGCAAGTGCCAGAGTTTACATACAGATGTAGAAAACACAGCAAGATTGTGGGATAGCACTGAATAAGGGGAGAGGCACATTGCTGTCACTGCACAGCTGAGCAGGGCTGACAGCCAGCCCTGTGGCTAGGTACCTCCTGTCACCTGTCTTGGGAGGCCATCTCTGTGCTTTGAGTTCAAAGATTGCCAGAGATTTGGTAACCACTTAATTTTGAGTTCTTTTATATAAAGCAGCCAAGCAGAGCACAACTACACAACTGCAGTGCACTTCTTCCTGTGCCATGGGTGCAATGTAAGAATGGGGCATTTCAATAACAGTGGGAAGAACTGTTTGCAGATACCTAAGCAGAGACTTAATATCAACTCATCAACACAAATGATCATGGTCCCAAGTTTGTATGCAGCATGGAAAACAAGAAGCTAATGTCCTGCCCTAACTGTCCTTGCATAGGTTCTCAAACTTCTCTAATGCATGTGGGACTTTTACCTCCTACACTGCTCACCATTCAGAGCTTGCACTTTTCATGGAAGGGAAAGCCACGGAAGGAACAAACTCAAATGAACAGGCTTTTTTATTCAGAAACATTTTGTATTTTCAATTGAAGATCATGTAGACAATCCTGCAGCACTTAGGAAAAATGCAACTGAAACACTGGTTCTGGCCTTAAAGGATTCTGCTCTGCATTTGTTTGCAATGCTTCAACTGGACTAGGGCACACCAACCAAGGCTGCTGCCTGCTACAGAGACTGGTACGATTTGATGATTTTTCCCAAGTGAGGTGGATTGGGCCCACTCCAAATCAATGAGAAAAAATAACTCCTGAGACAAACAAGCTACGAGTATTTTAAACATCAGAAAGAAAAAGACCTATCTACATGGGAAAACTTTGTTAGTGTATATTTTCTGTTCTAATTATGTTAGTATAACTATAGCAAAGGAATGCACACACACCATGTTGTTTACATTGGATTAGTTTCTGTTGCTAAAGTTTTCAGACAGCCCTGTAAATATTAAGCTATTAGAGAGTGTCAAAAGGAGGGCAATGAGCATGGTGAAGGGCCTTGGGGGGAAGCCGTATGAGGAGCGGCTGAGGTCACTTGGTCTGGTCAGCCTGGAGAAGAGGAGACTGAGGGGAGACCCCATTGCAGTTACAACTTCCCATGAGGGGAAGAGGAGGGACAGACACTGATCTCTGCTCTCTGGTGACAGTGACAGGACTGAGGGAATGGCCTGAAGCTGTGTCAGTGCAGGTTTAGGCTGGATATTAGAAAAAGGTTTACATCCAGTATGGCTGAACACTGGAATGGGCTCCCCAGGGGAATAGTCCCAAAACCAAGCCTGGGAGAATTGAGCAAGTGTTTGGACAACGCTCTCAAGCACATAGTGTGACTCTTGGGGATGGTGCTGTGCCACTGAGTTGGACTCAGTGATCCTTATGGGTCCCTTCCAACTCAGTATATTCTGTGATCTTTTCACAACCAACTGCAGAGCACTCTGGGTAGATATCCCACACCAGCTCCCAACACTCATCAAAACACTTCACAATACCTGTGATAAACTATTGGGAGGCAAGCAGCAGCAGTCCTTACCTACTATCCTGAAACTGTGTTGGTGTAGGAAGCTGACACTACTATTTCCTTGCTGCTGACAGGCTGCCAGAGAAAATCCTGTATTGCATGATTCTCTCTGGCATCATGGAGAAGTGGCAGTGGCTGCAGAATCGGAAGGGGCATATGCTCAAGCTTGGTATTTCTGCAGATGTCATCTGCTAAGATGCCAGATTTCCAGCAGAATTCAGGACAAAGTGGTTTCTATTTCTATTTTCTCTGGCACTGTAGCACTAGGTCTTTGGCTGCATCTTTGGCGCAATCAATGCCCGTGTCCCTGGTTTGACACTGGGCATGTCAAGCAGCTAGCAGCAGCCAGAAGCCATTTATTCCATGAAAACCTCAGGTCTTCCAAGCAACAAGTCCAGCACTTGATCTCCTTCAGTACCACCTGGGAGGGAGGGAGATGGCAATAAAAAGGCAGAGGGGGAAAGACAACTCCACCAGAATGGAGTCCATGACTGATGTGCCAGCACATATGGCAGCACAAGGAGCCTCCTGACTCTGGCTGTGAGCTCCAAAAGTCGTGTGCCACTGAATAATCGTGACAGAAAGGGAACTTCATCTCACATGGCTCCAGCCAACTTGTTTCTGCAAGCTGTCTGTGTACCAGCAAAGCCAATAGAAACAGGCACATTTGTACAGCGATTTTACCTTATACATTCAGCTGTTAAAAACTAGTAACTTCTGGACAAATATATCTCTATCCACTGTTTGTAAACTCCTAGTACTGCACACACATGTAAATTTTAGCTAGACAGTGTGAAGTGCAATAAACAGCCCTCTGCTGCCAGACAATAACCTTCACAAGAACTGTTGCTACAAAGTAATTTTCCTGTTTTTCTGAAATGTGCATTCCTGTCTTGCAGGGAACAATGCTGACCTGTATAGTCTGAATACACAAAGAAATACCTATCATTTTCTGGCTTCAGTTACTACACTGACTCCTGATTCATGAACTTGCTACTATCTCCTGTCAAGTATGACAGCAATGGTGGAAGAGATGTCCACATGCAGAAACACCCATCAAGGAAGTCCAGAAAAGAAAGATAATTTCTGGCTGATTTCATAGAATAATGGAATGGCTTGGGTTAGAAGGAATCTTAAACATCATCTTGTTCCCATCCCTCTGCCATGGACAGGGACACCTTTGTCTAGACCAGGTTGCTCAAAGCCCCATCCAACCTGGTCTTGAGCACTTCCAGAGATGAGGCATTCCACAACTTCTCTGGGCAACCTGTTCCAGTTGCTTCACCACCCTCACAGTGAAGAATTTTTCCTAATATCGAATCTAAACTTACTTTCTTCCAGTTTAAAGCCATTCCCCTTTGTCCTATCACTACGTGCCCTCGTAAAAAGTTTCTTTAGTTTATATGTAGCAACACTGACCTGGACAAATCCTGAATCATATTCTTTTCTTTAGCAAACATTAGCTCCCAATTAAGCTTTCTAGTATAATTTTTCTTGTTTAAAATGGAGTGCAAATATTGCCCTGGACTACCTGATTGTAGGTGTGTTTCTGGTTTTCTTGGGCTCCTCAGCACAAGCTTGCTGCTGCTCCCTGAATCTTATGCTTGTAACAATTTATGAGCCCTGGATTACATGTCCTGCTCTCTACTAACTAACTAGTGTGGAGTTCCCCTCATGCAGTGAAGGTAATCTTTTTTCTGGTTATGTCTTTGTACTGCATTGGGCTGGAGGAGTTGTACCTGCTTCTGCAAGTAGTTCCCATCTGCTGACATAAAGACCAATTGTAATGAGGTATACTTTTTTTTTTTTCCCCACATTGGTTTATCCATTTAAGACTTGATATAACAGCAATCGCCATTCAGTCAGGATGTAAAGCACATTGGAGGTGCTTTCCCTAGAAGTTAAAACATTCTGAACTTTTTTGTGCTTTCTACATGTAATGACCATGTCTCCATTTCTCTCTTCTTTATCCCCTCACTTTGATGAATACAGTAAAATGTTCACTGTCTAGGCCCTCTAATCCTGGAGCATCCTCTAATTAGAGGACATCCCACAAGTTTTCTAGCATACTGCTGGTTGTCCACTTGTCCATCACCTCCTAACTCAATCCTGCCACCAACCCTGACCTTTCCATTAACACCTACATACTGCCATCTTGTGACAAGCCTTCTCAAGGATAAAATACTCTTGTCACATTTCTAAAACCAGGTCTTTCCTTAAGTCCCCTTTGCCAAGTATCAAGCTTATACAGTTTGTTGGTTTTTTTTTTCCTTTCCCCTGGTGGCTGGATCATTTTTACATCTCATTAACTGACTTAACGAATGAAAGCTGTAAAGAAATGTGTTACATTTATTAATTTCCTCAGTGAAGTATATATGAAAAAGCCAAGTAATACCTCAAGAGAAAGAAGCCTCATGGATGGATTGAAGAAAACTGAGGTATAGCACAGCTGCAGACTGGATCATTTAGAAAACAGGAGCTGAGTGTGTACAGGCAGCTCTGTAGGAGCCTCTTCAAAAATCTGGCCAACTGTCCCCAGTTCCCTAGATGTGCTGCACCTGCACCAGGGAATACAGGGGATGCAGACTCCTAGAAAGTCAGACTATATCATACCCACCTCTTAGCTGTCCAACACAAAGGGGGCTGTGAGCCCTCTAAGTTGGTAAAACAAAGATATTCCCTTTCACAACAGCCAGTGACAGGACACGTGACAATGACTCAGAGATAGAAGATGCCTTAAGCCACACAGACACATCTATGTAAAAACACCATCATTTGTGGCTCAGAATATCTGTGAGATCAGTGAAGAGAAAAGTTCCCTGTGTGTTCAGTGTCAGTTCCCAGTATTCAACAGATCCTTTCCCAAGGAAAAAGAATGTCCTGTGTCTTCAGAAAATGCACTTCTTTGAGAAGGAGATCATTGAAAGAGCTTGATTTGTACCTGCTGACTGTCTTCCAACACACTTTTTGGTGGTTGTGAGTGCTGCAAAGATATGTCAAAATCCTATGCTCTACGATATGATACATCCTGCACAAAAGAATTTAAATCACTCTATTCTTAATCATGTTGTAATCAAGAAAGTTTTAAAGACTATCCAGTCAGTAGAATGCCAGATTCATACCATACCAGATGTGGGATCTGAACTCTGCCCTGTAGGTGGATTAGAAAGTTATGGAAAGAGCTAAATTCTTGGCTAATTTTCAAGAGGAGAAACATTGCTAAGCTCAACAAGTTAGACAGCTCTCAGCATGACCTATCATGGTTTGTATAAAAAAATCTCTGATTTAGTAGAAATGCTATTTCCTTTTTGTCTGATCTATTTCATGACCTTTTTCCAGGCTTTGGGAACCTGGATACTCATTTTCTTTTTGACAGACTGAATATGCTGTAGCAAAGTCAGGGCAACAGAAGACACTGAGAGACAGAGCACTTTTAAAATGAGGAACATACCTGTAGGTCTGGGAAAGCTAAATACTTCAAAGGCAATTAGTAGATTTCGAAGACATGCAGTCATGTCTTTCAGTCAGAACTTAACTGTCTGCTTCTTACTAGATGAAAATAATTAGTTTGTATTTCCAAAGATTAAAAAAAAATCCAAAACAAAGTATATATTAATATTAGACTTTTCAACTAGCTAAATGTAGATGAAAGGATGCTCATAAAAAAATCCAGGCTACTATCATTGATGTACATTTTATTTATCTAAACCTCTTCAAATACACAAGGTTCCATAAGCACCAAAGATTCTTCCTTCATTCCTGGGCTATTCAATAGCAGTTTCATTTTACTGCCAGAGAAGCTGAAGCAGACCCTCAGTGAACTGATGAAAGTAACAGTGTTTTGGTGGTAGGTTGGCTCAGACCATACCTGCAATTGTCTCATGCTGTCATACAGCACTCCTTGTTTGGAGATCTTTCCCTTTTTACAAAGGCAGCACTCATCAATCCATTTTACAGCAGTGAAAGCAAAGAGACAAAACCCTAGAAGGGCTCATCAAGAAAACCTCATCTTCTGTGCCTGACTCCATCTGAAGCAAGAACTTAACCAGTTCTGAGTCTGCTCTGAATCAACAGCCACTTGCAATGCAAAAGCTGAACAATGTTTGTGAGGCATTTAAATACAGAGAAAGGGAACGAAGATGCAAAAATATTGAAGTAGAAAAGTGCAGTGGAAAATTTTATAAAAGCTATGAACATCACATAGAGTATAAGCATTTTAGTTTATTCCAAGAATGTAGAATGTGATCCCAAATAACATTAGGATTTGCAAAGATACAGACACATAGCTGAAGCTTTATATGAGATTTTCCTTGTGTGTCTGGAAGCTCATATGACTGTCCTTTTGCTGGGTTTCAACTCAGTGCCTTTGCACTGCTGTGATAATTAGTGATTGCTTATTTTGGTCCTTGTGCCTATGGATGATTTTATGTAAGTATAACCTGTGCCACCAGCACTGTGCAGGTGTCCAAATGTGCTCATTTCTGTAGGGCCTCTGAAACACAAGGATCTGCATTTCAGTGCTCAAAGAACTTCAGAAACAAGCAGAACATAGGCTGTACAAACACATCAGTTCTCTGAGGTGGAGAGGCTGCTCTCCCTGACTTGAACTCACATTCAGAGAACATGAAATTATGCAAACAGAGGACTTCTGAGACCATGAATGTGCCCTGACAAGAACATTTCAGCTTTCCTTCCTCTTCCCTGAGGCCAGCAGTGATGCCATTGGTTAGAAAAAGCCTGAGTACCATGTATTAGGCAGCAAGGCAGTGCAAGTACATATTTTCTGGATAATTCACTCACGTTACCAGAGAAAAGAGCAACAGAAGACATTAAGTCACTGCAGACAAGGTGCTGTAAAATCCAACACTTGTGTTAAAATGCAGGAATGATGTACCTTTGGTCTCTTAGGGAACAGCCTTCAAAACCTGACCTCAGCAGCTTCCCTCTGAGATGAATGTGGAGGAGGATGCTGTTATTTCTCAGTGCTGCTGAGTTCAGCTCAGCAAGAAGGGGAAAGCACTCAGGAAGGAATGCTCTGTTTTCCCAAACAAGGACATGTTAGCACCCTACCAGGACACCAACCCAGGCAGTTACCAGCATTTGTTTTGTTCCAGTAAGTCTGACTATTAGTCACATCCATGTACTGTCTGCAGCAGCCAAATGCTCTAGTGAGACATAGGAGACTTGTACAGACAATTCCAGAAACACATTCATCCTGTGCCAAAATACAATATACTGTCAATTAAAGAAGGGGATTCTCACTCCAAGGGCAAGGGGTGACATTTTGTGTCCAAAAATGTACCAGGAGTCAGAGCAACACAGGACCTGAAAACAGTCAGGAGTGTACCACGGTTCAGTCTTACAACATGCTTGTCCTTGAAAACTCTTAGTTTTAGCAGAACAAGAGGAGGAAATGCCCTGAGTACTCCTTTAAACGTCTCCACAGGAAGAGATGTTACAAGTATAAATTATACTGAGTAACTGAAAAAATGGGGGAAAACACAAGTGTGTTCAGAACTAGAAAATCACAGCGGGTGTCAATATTTTCCAGTCTTCAGGCATGTAACATCAACATTTCAAGTTTCTCCATCAAGTGTTTAATTATAGTCCCCTTAGGTTCCTTAGGAATTGTCTGCACAGCATACAGCAGGGTACAAAAGCAGGAAACCATTGGGAGATTTGGTGCTTTACTAAAAGGGGAAGCAGAGAACACGCCAAGTTTCTTGTGAAAATAAGATGATCATGCCTTGCATAATGCTGTGAAGGGACAGCTGTGATCCTGACAGTGGTGAGGCTTCTGAAAGTGCCAGGGAGCCACATGCAACATGACAGGAGAGCAGCAAAGAGCACGTGGCAGTAAGCCTACCTCGCTCATGCAAAAATCTGTCACTACGACTATTTGATTTTGCAGACCACTTTCATACAAGTACACAGAAGAGGGAGGCATCCTGTCTGCTCTGTTCACCTGAGAGCAACAGTTCAGGCTCCCAGGCAGAACAGGCAGTTGTGAACAGAGAGGAAATTAAGTCTAACAGAACTCATACCCTGAACTCACAGCTTGGTGCTCCTTCTAAACCAGAGATTGAGGACATGACTTTGGTTCACAGCACTCAGTACTGTCATTATGGACTTTAGGGGCTGCACTAACTAAATGCACCCTTGTGGAACCAAACTCTTTCATTTCCTTCTGATAGCCCTGTTCAGGGCACAAGCACAGAGGCTTTACACTCCAGCAGACTCATGGAAGGTGTCATTCCAAGACTGACCAATGAGGAAACCACAAAACCAGAAATGCCCCTTCTTTCCCAACAAACCCTCATAATTCCACTTGCATTTTCTAAGGGGAGGCTGGTGAAGAAGGCAAGCACCCTCCCACAGTTCAGGGCCCAACACAATGCTTGTGACATGCCCACTTATTTCAGTCATAAGCCAGCTGTGACAATACAGCACTTAGCGTGTGTATGTGCCACTGGAACAGCCTGTGGGAAACCAGTGGAAACCACCTTGCTGGAGGAGCTGGAAGCTTCATCTTCCTGTGGTGCCAGGACTGAATCCTGCTGTAAAGGAAAGCAGAGCCACGTCTTCCAGGAGGATTCAACCTCATGGCCATGGAAGGCAAACATAGAGAGAACCCAAGGAGGACAGCATTGCACAGCCTCTGCTGGCTGGAACAGTGTCAGCCAGGGCACAGAGCTGACATCTCAGCATCTTTTGAAACTTTAACACTTCTACAGTGTGTATGTTATTCAGTTCATATTATTCATCATGAGGTTGAGCTATATGCTTATTTGAATTTGCTTTCAAATCTGCAGGATGACCCCTGCCCTGTATACCATGAAACACTAATTATGTTCACTTTGGCAATAGTTACTGGTCTGTGATTGAAATAAATACCCTATCTTCAATTCCTGTGTCCACTCAAGTAAAAGAATATTCTATAAACATATCCCTGCCAACAAACCAATACATTCATGTTGTTCCCCCTAATACTGATACACTTTCATAGCTTTTCCCTTATAAATATTTTGCAAGCTTATCTCAGACAAGAAGGAATTAATTTTCTGTATGAAAGGCAAACAGCAGGATACTTGTTCATGTAGCACAGTGAAAAATGAAGCATTTCAAACATGTAGTTGCCAACTGGGAAATTATCAGTTCTTCATTAGCAGGAATATGAGTTAGGTATGAATGAAGTTACCAACCTTTCCTCTCTCTTTTCTGTTTATCCTACTAAGCAGGAAATCCCAGAGACCACACTTAATAACGTATCTTTCTAAGAAGTGACTTTAGATTTCTAAAGAATTTTCATGTATTACAGTTCATGCTTACTTCCACACGTTGCTCTACTCATTTTACTTCATCTTCTCTCAAAAAATACCCAAGGATTTTAATTTAATTTAATTTTTAACCTTTGCATCCCATTTCAAAAGCACTTATATTCTGCAGCATGAGCCTAATCATTATGTTCTGCCTTACACAGAGCTGCCAAAATCCAGGGTTAAGCTGATGTCAGATGAAGTTCAAACCACTTTTTCAGGAGAACACAACCCAGGACTGGCTCAAAAGTTGCTCCTCAGCACAAGGTGGGATCCCCAAAGGCAGCATCCCACCCCATCCAGCAGGTACAACCTGCAGGCACCAGTACCAACATTTTAAAAATAATTTCAGATGTATTTCATTCCAGCTACTCATCAGAGATGCCTGGAAAAATGTCAGCTGTCCTTTTATTAGAACACTCACCTGAGTGCAATATGACCAACAGAGGGAACAAGAGAGGACAGGACTCAAACACACTGCATTAAACAAACCAGCTTTGGGTTTCCTAGTATTTTTAAGAGACCAAAAAGATTCATCCAACCAGGATCAGGAAGGTGTTTTTGTTCCCCAGGATGAGACTAATCCTTTGCATTACCAGGTTTGTGGACCCCTGAGGTGTTTCCAAAAAATGGAAAACTCAGATGTGTATTTGTAGTGATGAGGTACATGTTCAAACTCTCCCACAAAATATGTTCCTAGTATTCACTTTGTTTCTCTGTATTTTAGTTTTCCTTTAGGTTTCCCCCCTCCCTTTTCTTTTGGTCTCTGCCAAGGAGATCTTCAGTATCCTTTACTGAAGGGACTTTTTTTCCAGTATCAGGACAATGTCAGATCATAACAGCACAAATCAGCAGGGAGAAAGGCTAGTGGCAGGTGTCCAGGAAAGAGTATAAAACCACAAAAGCTTACAAGGACATTGTCCCTGTCACAGAGCCTTGTAGCAGCCCTTTAGGGACTTCTTCAGGAAAGTAAAGGGTTTATCTGCTCTCAACAGGTTTTTCTGACATGAATTTAGCTGCTTTTTTGAATGCACACAAATTAGTATTCACAGCACTCTGTGGCACTGAATTTCCTTGTTTGGCTATGCAGTGTAGGATAGTGAAAATGTTGGGGTTTTTTTTTTTTTCAAGCTTACCACCTACTACTCTGATATTTACCAGAAGAAACAACACACTGCTGTTCCCATTCAGCAGCAGCACGCTGCTCCCCGTTCACACAGGCCTCCATTGTGCTCCTTCCCCTCTCAGCTGCTTCAAGAAGTTTTGAACTCTGCATTTCAGTTTGATCAAATCCCTTGCCAGTGAAGCTGCTGTACTGGGGATGGAAAAGAAAGAGTCTGGCTGCTATAATGAAGCATTTCAGTAACACAGTGCAAGCTTCTGTCAAAAACTTGTAGACTTTTGCCTGCAAAGACTTGTGCTGAGTCTACAGTACAGATTTTTTACAGCACAAGCAATCAAACAATTTTGTATTCAATGAGGAAGATTTGGAGAAAAAACCAAAAAACATACTTCTGTAAGCGTGCTTTGGGACTTTAGGCTATTTAGGTTGTGTTTCAGTGTACCAGGTCATTATGCAGTCTTTGTGTTAGAACAGCCACTTTCTGAAAGAAAATGAGGTACTTGGTTGGAAGAGGTTGGTGAAATGCAAGAAATGCTTGTAGATGCAGGTCGGATTGTGAACATGAAGTCCCTACCTCTCATATTAAAGTGCCCTAAAACAAGAAAACGTAGTTATTAAGAACTAGAAACTGCTCTAAAAAGAATATGAAAAATTTTTTTTAAAAAGCTCTTAATTTAGATTGTCTTAGATCAGAGGGGAATGCATTTTCACATATTTATAATGGAGCTGGTAAGATGCACTTATGTAGTTACAGAGCATAAAAAACATACCACATTCCTTTTGTGTGACTTAGAAAACTAATCAGAGACCATCATCAAAGAGATATTATGTAATATCTATGCAATTAAGTAAGGTTATAAATCCTCCCACCCTTGTGTTCAGAAGGAGGGTGAAGACTCTTGCTCCAAAAAGGCCACCACAGGCCCAGCTCAGAATTTGGTAGTGCTGGTCAGATTCTGACTTTCACCCACAATTGCATCTAGATATGGATTTGCAAAGACTAGCATACATGTAGGCAGGGCACAATATTCAAGTGAGATGCCAGCAGGGAATCAGCTTGCTTAACACCATTCCCACCCAAATACACCACATATACCCTCGCCCCAACAAAAAACACCTAATCTAAAATTTAAAATGCCATATTATACACATTCTGTTCCTTTTCAGGTCAAGAATATAGACAGTAACATATAGCTGGAAATAAGCTTTAACTTTAGGTTAGCTTTAAATCGAGAATCAGATTCTGTAGCTGGATTAGGCTGAGGTTTTTGTATTTGCTTTGCAGCAGCAGATGTGTCTGGTGTGGGGCTCAGCTTGAAGAGTTAAGATACTTAGATGTTGGTTTTGAATCCAGAAAACTCCATACAATATTTACTCTCCCCACTCCCAGAAGAGATGTGTTCAGCTGATTAGACAGGCATCCCTAGTCCCCTGCAGCGTGACAGGAATCAGATCTGAGCAGCACCCTTCCATAGCCCATCTTCTTCCTTTTACCCTGAAAAGGAGCCGTAAATTCAGAGGCTGCTACGATTCTGAGCTAGCACATACTTGGCAAGGAGGGCTACACCATTACTGGGAAAAGGTTCAGTCTGGAAGAAAATTACATTTCTCCTGCAGGATGCAATGTCCGTGGCTAGATCCAAGCGTGACACAGAAATAACCTGTTCCCTGCAAAGCAACACACAGCATGCTCTGCACACTGAGCTGAGGCAACTGCTGCTGCTTTAGGCTTTGCTGGCTCCAGTCTAGCACACTACTTCAGGGCTCTGTGAGACTGAAAATCAAAGCAAACAGATGTCTCTAATCGCAGTAATAGCACTTGAACTAGTAATTACATCAGAGTTTCTCAGGAGAGTCATTCACAGGATGATGGTGAGAATTTGGTTGATGGGCATTTTCCCATTAAGAAAAATTCTTCTGTAAGGACATCATCATTATGTACCATAAAGGTCACTACTGGCAAAAGACACTTTAGGAAGCCCTGTGACAAATAGCAGACTCGTCCCAATATTAATCTTATCCAGCCATCAGCTAGGGATGTCTCAAATGGTAAATGTAATAGAAAAAAATAACAAATAAATCCTATTTTAGTAACAGCATTTCTCTGGTCAACTCTACCAAAGTTTAGCTGCAGTCCTTCACAGAGACATCTATTAAGTTAATTAAAACACAAATATACAGTCTGGTTTATTTGACCTACATTTGGTGTCATACTGCCAGTCCATGGACTTTTACTCCCCTACATCAAACTCTGACTTTAGCATATGTAATACTTCATTTTGAGCAAACAAGCCTTTCTACAGGATAAGGATCACTACATTAAATTATCATTATTTTAATTACCATGATATCTCAACTCTGGATATGCTGCCCAGCCCTAAAGACATGTTTTGTTTCAAACTACAAAGCACTGTCACTCTTCTGGACTGTGTTTAAAAGCCATGACATTTATTTAACCCTTATAACAATCAGTATAAAGCAGAAAGTTAAATTGCACCACTGAAAGGGCAAACACCAAGTTCCCAGCAGTGTTAATCTTTCTCTGATCCCTTCTTCCAAGAGGCTACTTCTTGCAATCTGATGAAACTTGAAAGCCCACAACTACTTTTGGAGATTAGCTGGTGAAGCAGAAAAGAAGAGAGTGAGTTAGGGTGGACAGCAAATGTAAGAAAAGTGTTTCATTGTACAAATTTCTTCACACTCAATTCCTGTGGTTCTCCTTATTAAATGTGTTTTACATTACTTGAATTACTGCCTATACCGAATTTCCATAACCTCTCTTCAGTCAACAAAGCCCAGCACTGACACTGGCTTTAATTTAAGACTAAGAAAACAGAAGATGGAAGAAAATAGTTAGCCAGGGGTCCCACCAGATCTCTTGAACCATTTATGTCATATAAAACACTTGAGATTTTTACTTAATTTGAGGTAAATTCAATAATGAAGGGCTCTAGAGAGATAAGAATGGTATACTCTAATTCTTGAGATGTTGACAGATGAGGAGAGGGAAAAAACCTACTCTTTAGGTTCTGCCTAATTTTGGAGAGATTGGAATCTGAAGCCTAAATATTACCTCTTTTCAGTGTTCTTGTCAGAAGTATTCTGCAATGGTGAGAAAAACATCCCTGTCTGAATTACTAAAAATCAAAGGCCTGGGCATTAGACCAGGCATAATACAGTGCTACAGAGTAAGTGCAGATGTACTGTTGGTATGAAAGGACACGTGCATGTTGTGTATTTACTCTGATAAGTCTTACCCCAGCTGACCTGAACACAGAAAGCTGTGATTAGGTTGGGAGGTACTTTAACTCAGGTACACTCCAGCTACTTCCTGTTAAGACACAGATTAAAACTAACCCCCAAAATTTTATTAAACACCACCAGCCCACCAAGGCTTGTGCTATAATGCTCACAATGCTTTTAAACTGGCAAATACTGAGCAGGTCAGAAATCTTCTCCCATAAGGGCCCTGGCACCACTAAGAGTTAATAAAATGGGAAGGCAAAAATGAGCACACATTTCCAGATGCTTAGAAGACAAACAGTACCTGTCAAGCTCCACACCCAGATTTAGCATGTGGATAAGGAAACTGCAATCACATATTTGAACATTTTGGTGGGGGTTTTTCCTAAGAATAAGCACTCTCCAGTGGAATTCTTGCTCTAGTCTTGTACATGTGTAAAAACTAGAATTAAGTGGCCTTAGGTTCTCTTGCAGATAACCTTGTTTGATGCTTGTACCCACTGAACTAGAACAGACATTGTCTAATAATGTTTTTCTTCTCACTAGGTGAGAAGAGAGCTGCAGATGAGAAGAACTGCTTCCAGCACTGATGTCACCTGAACTGAAGATAAACAATCACAAACTGCTTCATCCGCCCTTGGTATCCTCTCTTAGCATGTTATTAGATATGGACAGAGAAAGCAGATTTTTAAAAAATCTTTTTTACTGTTTGTTCTAAAAGTCTAACTGCTTCCTGTCATGCCCTGGCAGGAAAATTCTCATGTTTCAGTATCTGTTCTCTCTATACTTTGTACTAACTTGCATCAAGTTATAGCTAATACTTTGTAGAATAAAGTTTTAAATAGCCCCACAAAAAAAAAAAAAAAAAAAAAAAATCTCCCCTAACTCCCTAAATATTAATTACTGACTCCTTTTGCAATATCCTTTTCAAAAACATTATGAGTACTTTATTCTCATGGTTATTAATGCAACCCCACTACACTGCTTCAATTTCCTTTTCTTCTCAATCTACCTTCTCTCACTCATGTTCCCTGTCTGCTTTTTAAGGGAAACAGATGCGTATCCTCCTGGAAAAGATCCCTGCTCAATCTTACATTCATAGACCATGTAGCCAGAATGAAAAAAGGGAGGCAGAGAAATGAGAGAACAACAAAAGGTCAGAAAACTTTCAGAAATTCTTACGCAACATCATTCGACATCAAAAGGCAGCGAACTCACAGATTTGACCCACAAATGTTAGGTAGAATTAAAGCAGCTGGATGACAACTGCTGGTAAACCAGGATGACCTGAGTAATTCCATTCATCTTCCACTTGCAAAACAACAAATTACCCCAACTGTGTCAAGAACAGGGGGAACTCAGTGCAGAGCCAAGCAGAGTTCTAACTTGATCTAGAGAAATGAGATCTGGGACCCACAAAAAATTACATACTTTTAAAGTGAACACTGCAGTCCATCTGCAGCTTAAAATCTCTCCATGCTCCTTCCCACTCCAGGGCTCTAGCATAACAAAGGCTCAGCAGGGGTCCTGGGAGCAGGCTGGCCTTTCCAGGGACAGGAGGAGCTGGCCATCAAAACCCATGCACTCTTCATGGGAGACAGGTCTGTCTCCCCCAGAGCTGTCTGAGCGTTCTGCCCTGCTGTTCAATGCACTGTAATTTTCTTCACTCTCAAGGTTTATTTTGAGTTCTGAATTAGGTTCTACAGAGTTCCTAATAGGTCTAACAAACTGCAATTTTGTTTCTTTGCAGAAACAAATTTCACAGCAGTTCCTGGTACAATGATTTTATAGTCTTATTTTTCAGCTTGAAGCAGGATGTGCAGGAATAAACTCGAAGGCACAAAGGCAATGGATTGGGCTGAGGGACTGGTAGGCTGGGCACTGATGATATCCATCACTTGACAGAAGAACCTAAGGCAAAACTGGGATTCGTGCAAGTAGGGATTGCTCATTTCTGAGAATTAAGTCAAAACATTTTCTTCCTAATTAAATCAATCCTGAGATTCCAGTAAGAATTTCTGACGTATGCTTGCTACTTAACACTGAGAGCTCAACTGCACCACTCACTCCCATCTCAGGTTTCACTTTGATTTGCTTAGGACAAGCTAGTCCCTTCACTAATATTTTGATCTCTGCTTCACTGCACTAATACCTGCAAGATTTATGTGATATCCTAGGAGCTACTTTTTGGAAGTGCCACCAAATAACCCCCCTTCAGCACCAATCCTTATTCATGGAATCACAGAGTAGTTTAGGTTGGAGAGGACCATAAAGTTTATCTAGCTCAGTGTGCCTGTTGTGGCCAGGGATGCCTTCCACTACCCCAGGTTACTCAGAGCCCCATCCAACCCGATCTTGAACATTTCAAAGGACAGGGAGTCCACAACCTCTCTGGACAGCCTATTACAGTGCCTCACCACCCTCACAGTAAAAAGTTTCTTCCTATTATCTAATCTAAACCTGCCCTCCCTCAGCTTAAGGCCATTCCCTCTTATCACCACATAGCCTTGTGAAAAGTCCATCTCTAGCCTTTTTGGGAGCCCCCTTTACATACTGAAAGGCTCCTATAAGTTATTTCTTTCTTTAAAAGCTCAAATACACTTCGAATTTTCTTGCCAGACTGAATAACGCTGCCTTGTATACCATCAATTCATCTATGTTTTTTCCCCTCCTATTTATAAAATAAAATACACTTCCTTCCAATAACTATCAACAGCCAGGACTTTCACACTACTCAGTGGTTTAGTTTATAGTCTGAAGCATTTCCACAAAATGGCTGTGAAATCCAGCATTCCACCCTATGCTTCTCCTCACATAACAGTGTTAAGTTAAATACGATAAAATAATATTTAACTTACACCTTTTCAAAACGTGCCACTGTAAAGGTGCAGTACCAGCCCTTCACAGTTCACAGCTGACTGAAGAATTAAATAGGATTCTCCTTAGCCCTCTTCAGCTTTGTCTAGATAATGGGAAAATGACAAACTAGGCTACAAAATGATTGAAATGATGCTATAAAAGTAGGATCTAAATAGGTCTAGGAACTCTCATTCTAATCCGTATTTTTCTACTCAATTTTGGTTTGCTCTGAGCAAATCCCTTATGAACTGCATGTCGAGACATTTCTATAATGATCAAGTGAACAAGTATTATTTATGGCAAGATTTATATAACTACCTACATGTGGGAAGCTCCATAGAGTGTATTTTTAGCATCAGATACTGAAAGCTTCAAAATAATGACAAAACCTGAATGTTGAAAGAAACCAGGTCATAGCTCAGAATTTAGCTTCCACTAAATGCAGTTTCAAAGGGTTTTCTCTGTATACAATCACAATTAAAGCCTACATGGACACCCTGGAAGCCTTACCATCTTATTCCCCTAACATTGCAGGATCATTTGTATTACAGTGGCATTGCAAGGCCTGTACTTTGAGCCCTGAGCAAAACACATGGTAATAGGTGGTCTCCCCCTCAGAGAAGTTTCAAATCAAATAGGACTGATGAAGGACAAGGATGTGAAATGAAGAAACAAGGAGGTGAAGAGATTAATACCTACTCAGGCACCATTACTAAGTCTTGAAACAGGATCAAGCCTTCCCAGTCCCAGCACAAGGCAGTTCTTCAACAAGGTTGAACAACTTCAGTGTCTCTCTGCACATTCTGGCTGACACAATACCCCAGCTTTAATGAAGATAATGACAGTGCTGTTCCTAGATTAATGCTGTGTGCCCTACAGCCACTAAAACCACACATCAACACTTCAGTCTTTACAAGTTGCATTACATGGTGTATATAGCAAAAAACAAAATGACACAAACAGAGCACAACACAGAAAATGTCTTGAAAAAAATCCATTGTTTTTCTCAAATCAGAAAAGAAGAGGAAGCCTCCTTACACTCAGGTGTCAAAGTAAAAAAACAACTTCTCTGTAAGCCTGAACAAACGTTCAGCTCACATAGGTCTAACTTTACAAAATCAAAAATTAATTTTCCTACAAAGGCTAACCAGGTACGGAAAGTTATTAAAAGAAATTATTTTGGACAAAGTAATATTTAAAAAAAGACTGAATGAGAGCACAAAAGGGAAATGGATCAAAACCATCTGCATGTCCTGATACACATTATATTGAATTTGAAATGCATTTGTTTTACTCTTCACTTCCAGGTTCTTTGGAACTAAACAAACACTAATTTTCATTGCAACTAAACTAAACAAACACTAATGAATCAATGCAATTCACTAACTTAAAAGGTTAATAATGCACCTAAAATTTGATATATTTTTATTTAGGACATAAATTTTGCTTTTAGGATTCCATTCTATTCCTAAGTCAGAAGGAAAAAAAGCCTATCCTGATCGTAGGATTAGATAGAGAACTATGACACTTTTGTTCCCTTAAGATAAAATTCTTGTGGCAAATCTGATATATAAGTAGGGAAGATAAGACAAGTACTGCCAGCTTCACAGAAATTTGTGCACATCTAGATGTGATTCTCATACAGTAAATGTCTATTATGCTTTGAACCCAGCTCTGCCTCAGTATGAGCTGGTTTTCTTTGCGCACACGTTCAGGCTGCAACAAATTGCAAAACAGACAACACAGAAATTTGTCTTATTACAAGATGTTATTTCTCTTCATGGGTAAACCTGTAAATCTGGACTTCAAATTAGAAGGGATTCTCAGCTGTTTAAGTATCCAGGCTCTTCAGCCACCTGCCAGCTGAAAGACAGGGACAGAGAGAAGAATAAAGCCTCTTTAATCCAAGGGAAAATGATCATCAACCTGCTACAGCATTTACAACACACACTGCTCTATGGGGCTGGATGGAATCCACCTGAGGGCACAGCAAGAGCTACGGGAAGAGCTCACCAATCCACTTTCAATCACTTGTCAGCAGTTCTGGTTCGTACCAGGGAGGTTCCAGACAAATGGAGGCAAATGGGCTATCCATCTACAGGAAGAGCCAGAGGGAAGATCTGGGGAACTGTTGATCTGTCAGCCTGACCTGGATGCTGGGGAAAATCACATAGCGATAATTTTGGAAAGGTGGACTCTTTGCTGGATAAGATCTGGCTGGATGGCCAGACACGGAGACCAGTGGTGATTGATGCTGCATCCAGTTGGCATCTGGTCACTAGTGGTGTCCCCAGAGATCAGTACTGGGCAAAGTCCTATCCAATACTTTTACTGGTGACCTGGACACAGGGGTTGAGTGCACTCTTAGTAAATTTATGGCCAGTACCAAGTTGGGTGGGAGTGCTGATTTCCTGAAGGACAGAAAGGCAATCTGGACAGGCTGGATCCATGGGCCAAGACCAACTGTATGAGGTCAACAAAGCCAAGTGCCAGGCCCTGCCCTAGGGTCACTCACAACAACCCCAGGCAGCTCCACAGGCTGGGGACAGAGTGTCTGGAAAGCTGCCTGGTGGAAAAGGACCTGGGGGTGCTGGTGACAGCAGCTGAACATGAGCCAGGTGTGCCCAGGTGGCCAAGCAGGCCAATGGCATCCTGGCCTAACAGCAACAGTGCAGCCAGCAGGGCCAGGGCAGGGATTGTCCCCCTGTACTCAGCACTGCTGGGGCCACACCTCAAATCCTGTGTTCAGTTCTGGGCTCCTTGTGACAAAAAAGACATTGAGGGGCTGGAGCATTGTCCAGAGAAGAGCAACAGAGCAGGGGAAGGGTCTGGAGCACAAATCTTGTGAGAAGCAGCTGAGGGAGCTGGGGGTGTTTAGCCTGGACAAAAGGAGGCTCAGGGGGAATCTCACTGTTCTCTCCAATCACCTGAAAGGAGGCTGTAGCCAGGTGGGGATTGGTCTCTTATCCCAAGTAACAACTCAGAGGTCAAGAGGCACTCAAGAGGTCTCAAACTGCTCCAGGGGAGATTTATACTGAATATTAGGAAAAATTTCATCAATGAAAGTCTTGCCAAACATTAGAACAGGTTAATCCAGGAAGTGGTGGAGTCATGAACCCTTGAGTTACTTAACATACAGACATGGCACTTAGGGTCATGGTTTAGTGGTGGGCCTGGGAGTGCTGGGTTAATGGACTCGATTTTAAGGGTCCTTCCTGTGTTTCTAACAAGGTGGGGAGAAGGAGAAAACCTGGCTAATCTTTTCACTGGCTAACCCTGGGTTTTGGAATGGGCTGGATGATAAAGTGCTTAGAACAGGCAGGCCAGGACTCAATAATCCTGGCTATGTTGTTTATGTTGTTGATAAGCCTGGATACTGAACTAACACAGAAAGTACCATTTCCTTGCAGGAACAACAACAAAAAAAAGCAGGTTTGGTATGCACAACCAGTCTATCTGTCTCACTCTCTCTTTTTTCTGTTCTAGGGGAGAGAGACAACTTCACAGGCACAAATGTACAACCTGTTGAAGCATTCTCAGCTATTCCTCTTTTTTCTCCCTCACCTCTGCAATACCTTAGGTGGCTACTACTGCTGTATCCAGTGCATGAATCCAATCCCAGGCAGAGAAACCTTCACAAACCAACTGTGTAAAGTCCTCCACCCATACTTGCCTCCAGAGACCAACATACTTGTGTTTGGCATAGGTTTCACTACAGTTTCAGCTATTTGGTTACATAATTTTAAAAGCTTTTCTAAACAGTTAAATGATGGCAGTTACACATGCTATACATCTTGAGCCTGTTTCTCAAAGAATTTATCCTACTTCACAACAGTGACTCTGAAAATAATCACTATAAAGGAGTAAGGCAAGGGGGAAGAGGCAAAACATGGCATCATCTTGGACAAGCATGCACTTGCAAAGAGCTGCATCCATGGAGCAGTTACTGCCAAAGGTGCAATTACCATTTGAAATGGTAACCCTGCCCCAACACCTGCATGGATGTAGTTATACAGACTATAAAGCTGCTTTCTTCTGGTACTGTTCATCCCTCCTCCCACGCAGGAAGTTGAGTAAGAGCATCCACATCAGAGCTGTCATTAACTGGAAGGAATGAAAAGCAACACACCTAATGAAGGCAAGCCCACAGAATCTCTTAGATGGGACTCTCCTGTAAATCTAGACCCCAACTGGTGTGAGCAGCTTGTTTTACTTTTATATTCAACTAGTTTACAGCTATACTAGTCCTTAACATTAAGTTCAAAACAACTGAACAGCCCTTTTAGGCTCATTATAAATGATCATTCCTTCAGTGAAAATAAAATTGTTATTTTCAGATCTCTTTTATTTTCTTTCAAAATACTGAACACCAAGAGCAATTACAATCAGCTCTAGCATCTAGGGCATTCACTTCCCCCCAGTGCAGGACCTTGAGGGGAAGCATCACATATAGAGAACTGCCTGTATTTCATTAACAGCTTATAAAACAGAAGGCGTACCAACATTGTGGGGCAGTGTTGGAAGACACAACACTCAGAAAGACTACAAAACCTGGAAAATATAGAGCTCTCCTCATATCACTTTTGCAATCTAGGTGAACACATTTTAAGATTTAGCAGTTTAACTATCTGGCAGCCTAACAGCTTATTAGAAATGAATGCTAACCACAATAAAATGCGTGCATAAATTTTACTCCCAAAAATCATACCAAACTCTGGGTTGCAAAGGCAGCAAAAATCAACCAAAACCCCCTAGCCTGCAATCTGGTGCATGGCAACCTAGGATAGAACTATGAAATGCCAAAGAATTTATGGTAGAATTCATTTTCCTGCAGCAAAATAGCAGCGTGCAATTAACTTTCTTGGTGGGAATATCCCTCCCAAACCGCACTTGCCTCCTCGTCAAATATAGCACTACTTTAAAAAATATTGTCCTAAAAAGGAACTAAAAACTGTCCCCAAGAGCAACAATGAAATCAGCAAATTACACAGTACAAGAAATCAGTTGGTGTGATACACTTCCCTCCTTTTAGAAAGCAAAACTAATTGCCCAATACTGAGGTAACTGCGGTTTATCTCCTAGCAAATGCTTGTGAGGCTTCCCAAATCAGCAATTAGTGTCTGTCCCATTGTGCTTCTCTGTCTAATATCTTATGCAAATTATACAATTTATAGCTTTAGATTTAATGTGTGGTTGCTGAAGAATGCCCAAGGCAAGAGGAGCCTACTGATTCAGGAATGCATTGCTCAACTGCCTCACCCTTGTGAAGCAAGTGACAAACTCATTCCACAGATTTCTCCACCAAGGAGGAAATACTTGCTCTTGCTACACCACATCCATATGAACAGGTGCAGCCAGCCCACTGCTCCTCTCCTGGCATCCCTAAAAAGCAGAATGAAGTCAGCTTCAGCCCAGAAGTCAAACAGACAGAGTAACAGGACTATGTCCAGGTGAAACATGCTGGTTTTCTATGGGAGCACAGCCTACCATATCCAGGTCTGGCTGCACTGACCCATGAAAACATTCCCTCAGTGGAAGCCCAAGACTTCTCAGACTGCCTAACTCTTATGCCAGAACAGGTAACATGTGTGCTATGGGTCTTGCTCTGTGCTGGCCCTGCACAGGACAGATGTCTATTAACATCCAGCATGACCTCGTTAAGAAGATCCGTGGCGCAAACTGTCAGTAGTTGATGGTTTTCATTCTGAAGGACAATCAACATCAGGAAGTACTGGTCTGGGAAGGCTACTGGGTTACCTACTCCAGTCCCACTGCATTTGGAGAAGATGAAATACGCCTGACACCAACACTGGCAGATGTTCATCTATCCAGTCTGTTCACAAAGTCTAGATTCATAACCACTCCATTAGTTTGCCCCATCACTGTAACAGCCTTGCTAGCAAAAATCTTACCTGTTCTTACCCCATCTACCAATGTTTAAACCGCACATTCACAGGCTTCCCAAGTGCTGACTAATCCTCAAAAGGTTTCTCTGAGGGAGCAGGGAGGTGTGGCTGGCATTTTAGAGATCAAGAGAATAAGCAGGGCTGCTGTCAAAGCCCTGAATCTCAACAATTAATAAGATATTAGAGTATTAGGAAAAAAATTCTTCACTGTGAGGGTGATGAGGCACTGGAACAGGTTGCACGGAGAAGTAGTGGATGCCCTATCCTTGGAAATATTCAGGGCCAAGTTGGCCAGGGCTTTGAGTAATCTGGTCTAGTGGAAGTTGCCCCTGCAGGCACCACATGTTCTTGCCCATACCATGGCAGAGGGGTTGGAACTAGGTGATCAGGTGATTTTTAAGGTCCCTTCCAACCCAAACCATTCTATGATTCTATGACTACACATCCTTTAAATCTCAGAGACTATGCCTTGCCCACAATGCTGCATGTAGATTAACTGTGTTACATGCAAACCAGAATTTAGCACAGGATGGGGCTCATACTACTTACCTGCATAGGTGTCTTGTCAACACACCGGTGCCTAAGTAAGGAGATGTGGTAGAATAAACTCTCAGTTTTAAGTGAAGAAATTGCTTCCGTGAAGCTCAACTGTCCCACACAACCAGGATCTCAGTGGACCCTCAGACATTAAAAAAAATACAGATCAGAAAAGATAAAGCTCTTCCTGAACATTAACATCTCCCATCACCTTCATAGTATGTTTAGCGTCACTTGCCAAAAAAGACACCCTCATTCAGAATATCCATTTGCCAGCAGATGGGTGGTGGGTACATGTCTGCAAGACTGACACTTTGCATCTCTGCAGGGAAGATTTCACTGCTGGCTGCTTGCTGGCACTCAATCAGAGACAGAGCAAACACCCACATGGCATCCTCAAGCTGATTAAGGAGCTGGGATATGAACACTCCGTCATGTAGGAAACCCAATGCCATATCTAAAGTTAACACTCTCAGTAACAGCTGAGCACTCCCTTTCCTCCTTGCCTCAGCAGACACCACAGAAGCTGGCAGCTGTGCTGCAGCAAGAAAAATGCTGCAGTTATTCTCATCATGGAGTAGGCTTGTTAGGATGGGCAGGTGGGTGCGACTGTGAATTATTATCTGTTCAATCGTCTTCATAATTACATAGGAGACAAATTTTGCAACTAGTCAGTCTTCCTCATGATTTCACCAGGGAGCAAGAGAGGAAATGAAACAAAATGTTTTAAAAATTGAAAAGTCCCAGTGTATTAAGTAACACCCTGTCCCAGACAATGCACCAGCGTGATCTGGAGGGTGACCTCCTTGATCCTCTAGTGGAATATAATCTGACAAAAACTTCTTTAAGAGTATTCAGTACCGTTCCCTCCCTGTCATGCATTACAGGGGCCTGTCCCACAATGCCTCAGTTCTGTCCTCTCATGAACAGACTCCTTTGTATCACTCTGCAGGGTCTTAATACAGTAGAAGAGAGAGCTATCAAAGAAAAAAGTGATAATCACATCATCCAACCGTATTTCTAAAAGAATAACAGTTTTAACACATCTGGCTCTATTTGAATTCCCATTTAACATGCTGAATGCTCATAATGATTTATATTAAATATCAAGACTTTATTCACAGGACAGTAAAAGGCTAAAGCATCACTACTTGCATGAGGTTTAAAAGTTATGAAGTAGAGAAAGTGCTTTAAATCCTCACTGCTCTTTTAGGCATTCTTGCTTCCCTGGAGATGAGAAATGAGCACTGGAATTACCCAACCAAATGAGAAGACAATTAAGCTGACACCGTATCATCTCCATCTTTTCAGCCTGGCAGTGGGTTTCAAATCAAAGAAAAGGGAATACATATTGTCCCCCAACATATCCCAACTTACAGAGTTCATAGTTCATCATGGAGTTTCTTTCCATCAGTCAGTACTACATACCACCAACCACAATGGCTTGTAAATCTCTCAAACCTAGTTGTGAATGTCCTACTTCTTTCAGCCCAGCTACAATCTTAGTTGATATTTTATAGCAACTCCACAGCTATTCATTGGAACTTGAACTCTGACATAGTAGAAAAAAGGGGAACATTTCTCTATTTATTCATATTTTGTTTGCTCAGGTTTTGTTCCACCTTTGCTAGCCTGAGATTGGTTTTACTCTTCACTGTGCCTGTCTCTTGGCATTGACCCTGTCCCTTTTTTCAAGGACTCCTTTCACTTCTAATGCGTACTTTTAAATTCAGGAAAGCAGAACTGAAAACAATCTTTGGGAAAAATAGTTTTTTATTTACACAACTGTATGTTCAGCGTCTTCAATGCTATTTTTGGCCACCATAATCTTTTTGTTTGATTCTGTTGGCGTGTTCTCTTTTGACTACTGAGGCTGAGGGGGCAGAAGTTTCCAGTGAGCTACCCAGTGTGACACTGAGGTCTTTCCTGAGTAGTGAATCAATGCAGAAGTTAACAATGCATGTCCATATTATTTTATAGGCCCAAGAGACTACTATAAAGTGGATCTATCATTATGCTGACTCTTCATTGTCTTTTGGTAAATCTGTCTGATGTTGTTGTCTCCCTTTGTCTGGAAAAAAAACGAAAGAATTTGGACTTATCTAAAAGATTTGGTATCCTGTGTTCATCCATCTTTTCCATCATTAATAATAAAAGTCCTGAAATGCCACTGGTAGGGGAAGCTTGATTTGCCACACTGAAAGGAGTTTATTTATCTTCTTCATGCCTTTGGTCTTTGTCAAGCACTTTCTGATGCTTCAGTTTACTTAAGAACTGCCCTCTAAGGAATGACTTTTTTTTTGGAAGTTATTTCAATGTGCTGAGTTGTGTTCAGCTATCCAATTTCTAGCTAACAGTTTCCAAGAATTCTAATTGGCCAGAAGGCCTGGAGGCAACTAGAGCAACATGGACAGTGCCATTTGAGGGATACACAATTTCTATTATTCAGACAGTCAGCCTGACCTCGGTACGTGGTAAGGTACTGGAACAGTTTATATTGAGCGTCATTACAGCACTGACAGGATGGCCAGAGTATCAGATCCAGCCAGCATGGGTTAGGAGGGGTGGGTAATGTTTGACCAACCTGGTCTCCTTATGAACAGCAGACCTGCCTGGTGGATGCAGGAAAGGCTGTGGATGTTGTCTGTTTGGACTTCAGCAAGGCCCTTGACAGTGTCCCCCCCAGCACACTCCTGGAACAAGCTGGCAGCCCATGGCTTGGACAGGAGCACTCTTTGCTGGGTTAGGAACTGGCTGGATGGGCCCAGAGAGTGGTGGTGAATGGTGCTGCATCCAGCTGGGGTCAGTCACCAGGGGAGCTCCTCAGGGGTCTGTGCTGGGGCCAGCTCTCTTCAATATCTTTATGGATTACATGGATGAGGGTATTGAGTCTTTCATTAGTAAATTTGCAGGTGACACTAAGCTGGGAGCGTGTGCCAACCTGTTGGAAGGGAGGGGGGCTCTGCAGAGAGATCTGGAATGGTTGGATGGATAGGCAGAGTCCAGTAATATGAAGTTTTAGTAATTCCAAGCGCAGAGTCCTGCATTTTGGCCACAATAACCCCCTGCAATGCTATAGGCTGGGGATGGTGTGGACAGTGCCCAGGCAGAAAGGGACCTGGGGGCACTGGTGACAGCAGCTGAACATGAGCCAGCAGTGTGCCCTGGTGGCCAAGAAGGCCAATGGCATCCTAACCTGCATCAGGAGTGATGTGGCCAGCAGGAGCAGGGAGGTCATTCTTCCCCTGTACTGGGCACTGGTGAGGCCACACCTCGAGTGCTGTGTCCAGCTCTGGCCCCTCAGTTTAGGAAGGATGTTGAGATGCTTGAGTGCATCCAGACAAGGCAGTGAGGCTGGAGAGGGGCTTGGAACACAAACCCTGTGAGGAACAACTGAGGGAGGTGGGGTTACTCAGCCTGGAGAAAAGGAGACCCAGAGGTGACCTTATCCCTCCCTACAACTTTCTGAAGGGTGGCTGTAGTCAGGTAGGGGTTGGTCTCTTTGTCCAGGCAGCAACTGACAGAATGAGAGGACACAGTTTTAAGCTGTGCCAATGGAAATACAGGCTGGATATTAGGAAGTTTTTTACAGAAAGAGTGATAAAGTACTGGAATGATCTGCCAGGGGAGGTGGTGGAATCACCATCCCTGGATGTGTTTAAGAAAGGATTGGATGTGGCACTTGGCCACGGCTTAGTTGAGGTGTTAGGGCATGGATTGGACTCAATGATCTTGAAGGTCTCTTTCAAGCCAGTAATTCTGCGTGACTCTGTGATTGGATCCCAATTTAACAAGCAGTGGTTCACTCTCAGTGTACAGAAGCAAACAGATTGTATACTTCCCTAAAAATGGAAGGAGTTCTGAAACATGCTCCACGTACACCTTGCCCACCAACAGGATATGAAGGGATACAACACATGGCTGTGACAGTACTGCTTTTTCTTCTCAGTATAGCATCTTTCTGTTTCCATGGAGCAAAGCTGTCTCCTGCTGAATCAGTTTTGTTTCCTTTACACAAACACAGTGACCTGAACCACAATTACTGACACTCCAGAGGTGCCAACTGTCTCCATACAGCCATATCAGCCCATGAATGCATCAGGATCTCTATTTCCACCCCATATACAGCATCTATACATCAGAAAAACAAAATATCAGTACTTTCCAAGCACTACTGTAAAAAGGATATCCCAAGCAGAGAGAAAAGCAAGATGTTAGTAGTGTAGTGTATCAAATTACAAGTAAATGACCTTGTGCAGGAAGACTATCAAGCAACTGACCACAGAGGTTTAGTTCCCCTCAGTCATAAACTATTCAAGAAATGCATACCATTTCAAGTCCCTCTCATCAACCTTTACACTTTCAGCCCTATTCACTCTAATTTCTGAAAGCCATTTGGAAAATTCATGAGACAGACCCAATTACTAACGTCAAGAACATAAATGCACTCAAGTTTTCATGATTTTCTTTACTGATACACTCAGCAGGAACAGTTGCACAAAGCCAGCAGATAAGTGAAATGGGAGTCAATAGTGATTTTAGATGGGATGTTAGTGGCCCTAGTGGTAAAGGAAAGCATCCTCCCAGGCAGTGTTACCATCACCTGATTCCATGCAACCTTGATAAAGCCTTAAGCAGGACTCTGCATGAGGAGAGGTTCCAATCTAACCAGGCTTACCACATGCTGCCTAGATACTTACCTGAGAAAATGTAAGGGATGCTGCTTTTCTTGTTCACACCAGAATAAACTGCTTCTTCAGCAGCAAAAGTGACATAAACACATTACACCAGAACTGGAGTAATATTCTATCAGCCAAATCCTGCTTTCCAACTCAGATGAAAGGTCCTGTTTTTCAAGACTTATTTCTTCACCTTTGATCTTGTGACAACATGAGTAGGAACATTGTGAAAAGCCACTTACAGCAAAAAGTATTCCCAGTTAAGTTTTACATCGATACTTTGAGCAATTTTTCTTTCAATGCTCCTTCATTACTTTTTCTAGCACCCAGATATTTGGGAAATTTTGAAGTCAGCCAAGGAAATTTCTGCTCAAGAGGATGAGAATAACTTGAAACATCCATGATGGAATGTAAAACATCTAGTTTATTCAGTGAAGACTTTATCGTAACAAGAAGAATCCCTACTCCTCTTTTCCTAAATCTAGAAAGACAATAATCCTCAAGAATTAAATCCACGTTCTGTTCATAAAACCCACACTGGAGATGTCTTAGGAATGCCCTATGACCACGGAGTGCAGTCATGGCTTATAATCTTGCCCCACAAAATGCAGATTCAGTCATCTTCAGATCCACCCAAGCCCCTAACACAAAATTCATAGAAGCTGTCAACTTAAATAGATATAAACCTTTCCACTTTTTCAGCTTTATCAAGTAGAAAAATGCTTTGAAATCATGCATGTAAGATGTAAAACAAAAGTTTCCAACACTGGTATGTAACAAATGGATAAAAGATCCAGTCTTGTTTCTTTTCAGATTTTGATAAGCAAAAGAGAGTGAAAGTGGGGTGCAGATTCCTCATATCTGGTCATAAAAGCACGAGAGTTAAAGACTGCACCAAAAATAACATCTGAACTTTACAGGGCAGGCTTATTTTGAAAGCTCAGTGGCCATTAAGATACTAGGATCCAAGATGAAGATTGTTTGTTGGTTCAAGGAGTTCTGACTGGCACAGTGTGAGACAAAACAATACCAATGTTTTCTGTATTATTCTCTGGGCTTTGTGCCTGCTGGCCTGCAGAGTCACTTGAACAGCCCCAAGCTGAAGGATCTCAGGAGGCCAGTGGCAGCAGGCTGGCCAGCTGCCACTCCCAGCTGGGAGAACAGGGACTGTGCCCATCATATCCACAGATGCCCCAGCTCCCTCCTACCTATGCTGGGACAGAGATCACAGCTCAAAATAATGAAAACCTGAAGGGGGACAGGAGAGGCAGGAAGGGAATGGAGAGCCTGTTCATATTTTCAGATAATGAAATGGCTAACTTTCAACAGTCTTACCTTGGAAAATCCTTTTGTAAACTGCTTTAACAAGAGCAAGACATGGTACAAGACAGAAGATTCCAGGTTCCTTTTGGGGCTTCCCACTTTCTTTTCCTGCCACCTCTCTCAGGACAGGATTAGCCCTTTGGAAGCAGCTGTCTAGTTTAAATTTCAAAGCCAGGGCTTGTTATCATAACACCAACATGCTGATGTCTCTTTTTTATCCTCCTCCTAGATGAATGAATGAGCTTTTATGAGAAATATGTCAGGTGACACTTCCCTGGGGCAAATGTCCCAGGGTGCTTCCAGTTTCACAGAGCAGGACTGAGACCTTCCAAGTGCTGGCAGCCGAGTATAGAGGACTGCCATGTGCAACACTGCTGTGAGCTGAGGCACTTTGGACAAACTGCTTACAGTCCCACAGAATATCAATTCCATTCCAACTCCTTCCTTCCACACAGGTCTACTAGTTTTCAGACAGAAATGAAAACCCAGTGAGTGAACATACACCACACATTTTGAGTGAGGTAATGAGAATCTATCTGCATGTGTTCTTGGTGGAAAGACTGCATACAATCAACAGAGGAGGCTTCTGCACCCAAAAGCTGGTGTGGCTATTTACAGTAGTTGATATCAGCCCTCTAACTAGAAATACTTTATTGATATGTCCCTACATAAAGAAGTGAGAGCCAGGTGGGTTATTAAGAGGCTTTAAAGTGAAAAGAAAAATCTGGCTTCAATTTAATAAGAGCTTCAAACAAAAATAAGAGGTGTCTGAAGTTGACCTGTGTGACTATTCTTCTCTCCCCTCTGACCAAAACAGCTCTGAAAAGTAGGCCACAGAGAAAAGAGGCTACAGTTTCAAAAGGTGAATGCCTAAAGCTATGTATATACTGCTATTTTCATGAACTTTTAACTGGGTGGCCTGATTTTGAGAAGTTCTAAGTGTGCACTGCTCCAGCAATGTACATGCTCCATAATGTCCAAAAATGCCACCCCTGACTATCTGCTTTGGTGTTGAATTGTTGATACAGTTTTCTACTCAACAACAGGTCCACACTTTCTGTTAGAACAATACCTACACAGCTTGCTTGGCACAGAGACTTGCTGTATCAGAGTAAGCCTTTGTATACCTGGAGAAGAGTTCCTGCTCCAAACAATGTGGCACCTTGACAGTGTCAGGAGAGGAAAGACATGCACAGGGGTGACATTCTATATCCAAAATCACGCAGCAAGGCAGAACCAGCACTAAGCAGAAAACCCTGAGCCCCAAATCAAACACCTATTTCAACATGCTGGCCTTGCCTCCTAGTTATACAAAAGATACATGCTGCTGCTGAAATAGGAGGATTTCTAAGACAGACTGAATCTGATAAAAAGAGATCTATGGAATAGAGTAGAGAAGGATGTTGTGATGTGTTCTGTTATATCCCCCAAAATGAGAAAGGAGCACAGACAGCAGCAACTGCATCTCATATAATAGTAAACAATCGAAATTAAATGATTTTGATTACATGCTAGGATGAAAATATCAAAGCTAAAGGGGTGCACACTGTTAGAGTGTCCTGAGGAAATAACTCCCATACTTCAAAGACAACTGTTAGGAAGAGAGAAATTAAAGAGTTGCAGTTTGGCTCATGCTGGAGTTCTCTTTTCTAGCAGAGCTCCACAAATCCTATTGTCTGTACAAATTTTAGATTTGGAGCTAAATTTAAGAACAATAAAATTTTAAAACAATGGAAGAAAAAGCCAGGAGTAAGTGGTTAAAGAAATTAAATTCAGGGTCTGCAAGTTCAAATGTTATCAGAGAAACCAGTAAGTCACTTGAGACAGAAGAGGAAGCTGAACAGCAGATGGGAACACTAACTAGATAGCACACACAGTGAGTAGCACGCTTACTTTACTTTTCATTTAAATTGCTTCAATTTGGATGGTAAGATACATAGGGAAATTCAAAAGCTTTTAATCTTTAAACAAAAAATGCAATATGAAAAGCTTTGTTAGTGCCCAGTCACAGGGATCATACATTACCATCTTAAGCATAATTTTAAATGTCAGATTTTGAGTTTCAAACATGAAGGATCAAAAATTTTTAATATGGCATCAGAAAACTTAGTTATTTTCATTAGGTTAGAGTTTTAAAAAGGCTGACAGAGTTCCAACCATACAATATCCTGTTAAAAATGAAATTTTCGTTAAATAACGCTCCTAATCTTTCACCAAACACCACTAAAACTGATCAAGAGCACTTTATATAAGAATAATTCTTCAGAGATAAGTAAACAAAGCAATGCAACTGCTGAGAGAACAACTGTGACACCAAAAAAATCTGTTCAGTGATTCATTTCAACATAGACATGCTGGCTATATAGGACACTAGCTGGGAATGCAACCTTTATTTTTCACAATTTTTTTAAAAAGATTCAGAAGCACAGGTTGCTAGAATAACTACCTCTTTTAGAGCTTGTACTCAAAATAAAAGAGACCAGGAAAAAGAGGAAGCCACAGCTCCAGCCAGACTACTGATTCCAAAATAGAATCAATTAAAATCAATGTTAAAATATCTCTTAAAGCTATTTTTTCCCCAGAAGAGAGTCCTACTTCCTTCCAAGGGAGATATCACTATCTATACTGAATAAAGCAACAATCCCTGCAAATCACCTCAGCCCTGCTGGTAGGATGCTAGAACACCAGGCTCCTGTGCATCCTGGAGCAGGTTGCTCAGAGAGTTAGTGCCATCTCCATCTGTGGAGAAACACAAAACCCCGACAAGGCATGGACCTGAGGAACCTGCTTTAGAGATTCTGCTTTGAGCAGGGAGTTGGACTGCGTATTCCTAAGAGGCCTTCTCCAACTTCAGTGACTGAGCAGGTCTGTGAGCCCTCTATTTCCACAAGGACTGAGCAGTTACTGTCAGACTAGGACATGGAAAGCCCTGGCTCAACCTTGGCTCTCCCTCAAACTGCTGGTACAACTCTGTCTTAGTGACTGGCTCTCCTCCACCTCAGTTTCTTTAGTGGTCACAGATTGACAGCAGAGACAAGGAGTGTCTCAGCCACAAAGTGTCTCAGTAACCCATTCTCAGGAGGCTGGATCCAAGGACTTACCACTCAGACACCTGACTCCATAAAGAACAAGATACAGGACTGTCAGCCTAAAAATGTCCATGTGCCCAAGTCCACACACTTCAAATAGGGATCCCCTTTTTCAGGAAGCATGGAGAATTCTCTGTCAAAAGGACAGTGATTTGGGCTTCTGAAAAATAATTATGTTAAAATCAAATTATTTATAGACCATGGGGCCCTACTGCTGCAAAACACAGTCACCTCAGCAGAGATTCTGGTCACCCTCTCTTTAACCTAACAGGTGCAGATCTTTAGTCATACAGTTGTAAGATCTACAGGGTTAAAATAAAGTGTAAACTGAGGATCACAAATAAAGATTATTCATTTATGGTTACTTTAAAACATAATTGAAATAGAGGCAATAATTACTGAAAACCAAAACTGATCTGTAAATAAAATCTGAATTTTATTTTGAAAGACTTCAAATAGCAAAAGGCTTCCCCTTACATATAAACTTAATCCTCCTGAGTTACAACACTCCTTTGGAAGAGATAATCCCTTGCACTGAACTTAACCCATCACATTAATTTTGTAACTTGTGGTAAAAAGGACTCTCTAGTTACAGCTAAAGACTAGGATATTATTTTCTTAGTAATTACTTCCATAATGAAATTCCAGAACAATAAAGATGTGGCTCCTAAGAGTTCATGCTATTCACAGATGTATTATTTCTTGTTTGAGTTTTCTAAGTGCTCATGACCTTGGGATATGAGATGGTAGCTACAACAGAGAAAACATAACTTAGCAGGTGAAAACAAGGAAGAGGAGAAAAATCCACAGCACTGTCAAGGGTGGTGTAACTTTCCTCTTACTGCAGATCATCATGTGCAGGAATACAGAGGCTGATCTACTTAGGCCACAGCAAGAAGTTAGACAATTATCTCTCCTGAGATTTCCCTTGCTAAATACAGAGTTGGTTCAAGGTCTTGGTCATGATATTTCTGATTATGAGACAGAAATAAGGTAAGACTTGGGAGGAAAGTTCTGGGGGGAGGGGGACAGAGGGTCAGGGGAAATATGGTCACCAAACACTGCGGCAGCCAGTGACAATAGCTAATGCCATTTCTTGCTTCATTCCTCAGCTTTATTAACAACTTCTTTTTTAATCACCAGTTTGACCTGAATATAAATTTCCTTTTTATTTTTCCTCCTTAAGCACATATTTCTTTTTCTCATCAGTTTGACCAAAGGAGACTCAAATATGTGGAAGACAAACTACTTGCAAAAACTGGATGCTCTCCCAAACATATTGTTCTCATAGGGATAACAATAGTACTGATAGCAATTTAAGACAATAAAGAACAAAACCAAACCCTACGGAATCTCTCTGCTGTTAGAACAAAATCCCAACCCCTCCCTCAGAGCTCAGGTTTCCCCCAGCACCTTTTTTCCACTCACAAACAGCAACAGCCGCTCCAAAACAAAATCCTTCTAAACTAATTTAGCATTTTCTCCCCAAGAGATTCCAAAAGACAAGGGGGAGTGCTGTGAATTATTAGTCTTATTTCTACATAAAGACTGTGCTAGTGGGGTCAGGCAGGTTATACACAAATATGTCCATAAATTCATACATATAAAAATACAAATTGCTGAGCTTCTAACCTGCCCACCAAGATAGTGATAACACAATCTCAGTGGTATTTCCAATAACATCCCATTAGAACCTAGTTTGGAAATGCAATTTTCCCCCATTACAGTCATCTAACATATGAAACAGTTGCTTCAGAGCTATTCTAGATTTAAATTCAAAAGCCAATAAATGTCTCAAGAACATGACAGCAGCAAAAGCAGGAAGGGAATGAATGACTAACTTAACCCAACAGTTGCAATGATAATAAATGAGAAAGTAATAGAATTATTCAGGTTGAAAAGAAGTTACTCCTACCATGGAATACAACTCAAATGATACCAATTAAGGGCAATGGTTTATGTCAGGTAACAAGCCAGCATCAGATGTAAATTTATGTTCCTCCTAGCAATTAGCTTTTGCACTAGGCTTCCAGTACTTCTCAAAGACCTTAGCTCTGTTTACAGTTTACTTTCTTTTGGTCGTTTCCAAAAACAATTTTTCTTCTTCTCCCTCAGTTTCAGGCCTCAAGATTCTTACTACAAGCTGCTGCATTTGTACAGTGATTTCAATTTACCAGCACACAACAAGACAATGTTTTCCAGAAGATTTCTTGAGAGTGCTCACTGTGGTAAATATGCTCCCCATTAAATCCACATCATATTTTTAATCAGATACAAACCTCCTTTGTGTATATGGAAAAAGAAGAGCACAGGATTCCAGAGGGCAATCCTGTGACACAGGAATGCTTCAGTGTTTGTGCTCCCATGGAGAGACAACGCAAGAGGCCCAAAACCACTACTTCAAGCTTCACATTCAGCCTCCGGAAGGAAACTACTTTATTTTCTACTCACAACAAAAGCCTCCAGGGAGCACAGATATTGGCCTACCTTGCATGTATGCCTCTATTTGCCGAATTAGCTCGTAAGACTTGGATCGATCCAGAAGTGTACGAATAGCCGGGAGAGGGTCTAGGATAATGGTTTCTGGATGAGCATCAATGTACTCCTGCAAAACAATATATAGAAAAAAATGGCATTAGGTTGGCTGAAGAGTGTAGAAAAATAATGAGAAGAGAAAATAATGGGGAAGAGCATACATAATGTTGAAAATCCAGTTTCTCTTCAAGGGGAGCCAAACGGACTTTGGCAATGTAAAAAGTCCCCAGACAGTCAAAACGCTGACACTTGAAACAAACACAAACATCACAGCTAACTGGTTTAGACAGCAAATTCCTCCTGTAGACTCTACCAGTAGCAAAACTTGTGCTGCAACCACATTAGCTCACAAGGGAGCCAGTGGCAAAGTGTTATAGTAAAAACTGTGAGCAGGGCTGAGAAAAGCCATTAGGAGAAGAAAGATGGCACACAGCTATCTTGGGGTCAGCCTTGTATTCAATTACTGTATGTGAACATCATAACTGTCTGAAGTAGGCTCAGAAATACATCTGTGTTCTTTTATGCTGTTTTTATTACTGTCTCCTAGCCAGGCTAAAGACAGTGTTAAGGGCTGGACAACAAGGGCTGAAATTTTTTTTGGCAGAGCTGAAGAGATGGCTGCTTCACTGTGCCTTCATTGCTTCCTACTTCTCTATGTTCATATCTCCTTTTCTGACTACAAGAACAAAGTAAAGTTAATGACCTCATGGACCTTCATCTTGATAACTCAATTCCCCATTCACTGAGGTCATGACTGCACTACTGCATCTTGGCCAGGAATACGGACACAGCTGCCAGGTATTGGCCTTACAAACATAACAAAACTTCCTTCTGTTTCTTAGAACAGAAGCTGACTTCCCTCATCATTGCCCCAACCTGGCTCTATAAAGTGAGAAACACATTCATCTTACTCTACTCAAAATTAGACAAATATATCCAAAGCTACCATCTCTGTTTCACCCAGCTTCCCAAAGCCACTGAATGATTCCACTTATTTCTTTACATCCATTAAATGCAAAAGCTCCTGCAATTAATAGACTTCCACAAAGTTCTACTTCATTTGAATTGACTATTTCAAAGAAGAAAACATACTACAAAAGATACTTCAGAGTATGATGAGGAGGCCTCAAGAGATGAACTTTGCTGGAGAGCAAAGAATGGCATAATCTATTCCCAGAAAGTGATTTCACTCCAGATACTAAGTGGGGATGCAGACTTCTCCACCCCAGCACTGAGAAACTGTTGCTTTCTGGTGACTACAACTGATGGATGCTGAAAGGAGATTCATTTTAGGTTAAGAGGATCCAGCACTGGTGTTTAATGAACCTACTGCATCACCCACAAGACACAAGCAGCTTTCCTTCACAGGGCACTAGGCACCCCCAGCTGCAATATTTGTGTCTGATATATTTAATAATCCCTGCAGAACACAAAATGAATTCCCCAAAGATATGTTCAACTTTGCTGCCTCATGGGAAAAGTAAGGGACAGCCTTTTGCACAGCTGGTCATCAAGTCTGTCAGACCCAACTGTTATCTCCCCCTTGCACTACAGCCTGGATAAAAAGCCTCATCAGCTCAGTGGAACAGAAGCTGGGTACATTTCCAGTCACTAAACCCCAGAATATACAGTTTTCATGAGTGTCCTGCCCCTAGTACTTCCAGAGTATTAAGCAGAGCAATCAGCTTTCAAATATAGACAAGATTTCATTTTGTTTAGAGCTAGAGTATCTTATTACCTAATGCTTCTTAAATACCCACGTTTATGCATACGTGCCCTTTTATACAGCACCTAAAACACGCTCTGTGGAGCTAGCATGATCCAGTGATTAGGGTGTTAGCTTGAACTTGCTGATAGTGGAACTGTACTTGAGTATCTCAGCACCTCCAGAGCGTAACAAGACAGCTTTTAGTCCCTCTGTGCCTCCATTTGAAAGACAGGGAGTAATCACCGTGTGTCTTCCCCAGCACACTGAGAGGATGAGCTCCTTACAGACAGCCCATACTCTAATGGGGCAGGAGGAAAGCACAGCACCCAGACTGAACATGTCACACCTCTGAAACACGGCCTCAGCAGAGCTCTGACAGCAAACTACCTGCAGCACTTCATACATGTACGAGCTCTTTGTTTTCCACTGCGGTGACCACCTGTCTGCCTTCACCAGTCTCTGGTTCCACCTCGACTTCAAGCCCCTCAGACTTCCATCCTGGCCCCCAGCCCCTACTGTGCATATACTGATCCTTCCCCTCACACATACATTCCTCCTGCCTGGGGACTCCATCGCCTTTACTGCCCCTCCAAGGAGGGAATGATTTTTCCATTTCTTAGCTCCTTGTGTACCTTTCTGAATCTTCCTGATGCTCACCTCAGCATTGAGAACTATCCTTGCTTCTCCAGGATTCATGTATTCTGCTTGTTAATTGGCTCTTGTTACTCTAAGTATTTCCAGAGGGAGCCTTGCTTTTTTTACGCTTTCTGTAAGGGAACCTCACAGTGCTTTATTTCTAATGGTAATAGCCCTAAATGGTATTTAAAGACCATCCAAGCACTGAGCTTGCCACAGCATAACGAAGTTTAACAGGAATAAGGCATGATCTCAAGGCCATTCTACACCAGTCAACATGTCAAGAGAAATGAGCATCTAAGCTGACTTTCAAGTGACTGATTTCTCATCATGTTGCCTTCAGGAGCCTCCAAAAAGCTCTGTAAGGCAAACATGAAACAACTGATGAAGATGAAGGAGGTGGGAGCTGTTTTCCATTTAGAGTTTGGAGAACTTTAACAAACTACATTAATGTCAAGAAGAACTGCACTGAGTACAAGGCAACAGCCCCTTCAAACACACAAAGGCTTTTGAAGTTTGAGAAAATCAACTTTCTTTACAAAACAAGGAAATTTCTCAGCATTAAATCTACATCAGGTGTTGTTCTCCAACTCTTCCCCATTTGCAGGCCTCGGAACTCGGACCACCAGAAAGCACAGGAATGGCAAAACTCAGAGCAGTGAAGATCTGTGATATCTAAGGAAAGACCTCGAAGTGTCTCCTAGAGCTCATCTGAGGACAGGCCACACATCTCTCCTTTTAACTGAATCCAGAAACAGCCTCTTTTCAAAGAGACTCTCAATGCAGAACAAGATCAGTGTATTTGTATGTGTCCTTTCTGTATGAACACAGCTAGAGATAAACTGCTGAAGCTGTGCAGGGGACAGGAGCATCAAAATGCACTCAAGTCCTCATAACTCTGCATCTCTTCTCACACTGTTGCTTGATTTCCATAACAAAGCATTAACTCTGCATTCAAAAACAAAACCATCCAGTTACACCAGGATCCCCAAGGGAAATCATCCAGCTTCCCCCTGGGCCTTTAGGCTGGCAGCACTTTCCCAGTCTCCCGCACTCACCAATACATCACCAACACATCCAAAACAAAGTTTCAATATCCATGCACAGAAAACTACTTTAAATAAGTAATTTAAAAATCTGAACCTTACACCAATTCTCTGCAACAGGAAATTACAATAAGAAAAGTCAATTTTGTTAGTTTCATAGGAACAATTATGGTGGTTGGTATGAAAGCTTTCATAAAATTTGATTCTTTACTAGAAACTGCTGCACACTCAGACATCATGTACTACAAAGATACTCAGTTTTCAAAGCCATAAACGTTGTCTAGAAGCCAGGAACTGGTAGTTTGGTTTTCTTTCTTACAAAGAAGGCAGAACCGTAGCACCAGTGAGTGACCTGTGAAGATCACTTAACGGACTGGAAAACCCTTAATGCAGCCTAAGTAGCAGCACTCTTCCCATGACACAGGCTGGCTCCAGTTCCAGAAATATAGATCTGCATAAACATGAAGTGTTTCTACCTGATTATTTTGAAAGTAGATGAGCTACTATAGACATGAACTTGAAAATTAAGCAGTTGAAGAAGGAAAAGTGAAACATTGAAGCCAAGAGAGTACAGCAATACTCTCTTCAGCACAGCACAACCTTTCAACTTTGAACTTTCAAGTCTTCTATTGTCCTTCCTGCAAAACAACTCTGACCTCTGCTTTGGTGGATTTACTGAAGACTGATATCCAACAGCAGACTCCAACCACCCAGGCAACAGTGTGGAAGATATTTAGGCTTTCCAACAATAGATAGAAAGGGCTCTGTCCTTGGGCTGCAGTTCATCTTGACCCAGACAACATCAATGTTTTCCTCTTTCTAATCTTTGACATAAAAGCAAACAAGAAGAAACAAGGAATTTTAGGAGATCCTCCTTTGTTTGTGTTCCAGGCCTGGTGTTAAGTCATGCTTTGTACCAGCCCCATTACTGGCAGAAGGCCAGCAATGAAACTTGAAATCATAAAGAGATCAAGTATTTCATGTTCCTTATAAAATACCTCTGGATATAACCCTGAAATTAAAAAAAAGACTTTCCTTGAGAAGGCTGTGTATAGATCAGAACAGAGCTACTTATAATTTTACCCAAAAAAGGTAGTTAATGATTTTTTTTAATATTTTACCAGAAAGTTGATATGATATCTACTGCAAATAATAGGTCATTATATAAGAGACTCACTGATCCATTGATTAGCTTTTTATTACTGAGTAATAAAACTTATATAATGTTTTGCTTAATATTAAACAAAGTTCCACAAAAATATTCCAAAAGAAAACAAGTAAGCAAAAGAAACAATAATGCCATTTGGATTTGTTTTCCCACATACAGAAACATGACAATGACTGCTTGTAAAAACATGTCAACATTTTCCAAGGGAGAAAGATGTAAACACAAGCTTGTCTAAAGTGTTTGCATCAGATTTAAACTTAAAAGCTCCTTTTTGTTGTCTTTTGTTGTCTTAGGCCTCTTTTCACAGACACCTCCTTCCAAAAGGAAAGGTGAAGGTGTATTGGGTCTTCAAAAATGTTCACCTCAAAATTGTTTGTCTCTAAATGTAAAAGAGATTTCTGCAGTGGTTAGGGGGAAGGAAAGAGGGGTGTGGCGAGGAGAAGGGGGAACTTATCTTCTCTGTTACATTTCCATCCTCTGTATATCTCAAAGAAACTTTCCGAGTACTCAGCTGCCTTGTGTAGCCTTTGGAAGTACTTTGCTCCTCATCTTGCAAATCCTACTCACAGGAAGCTATCCTAACCCCTAGCACTTGAATGACAGATTTTTAGTTAATTCTGCTGTTTATGAGGCTCTTCCAATAATTTAAGACATCATTGTTTTTCAAATGGATAAAACACAGGTATTAGCCTGTGAATTCAGGTGCAAAAAGACAATTTAAATTTTGTATTAACCTGTTCCCCCAATTAGAAAAATAATAGTTTATAGGACATAATAGTTTCCTTTGGTTTTTTGCTCGCCTCTTCTCAGCTGAGAAGTTCCCTACCTCCCTCCCCTTCCAAATTATCTCCCTCATTTTCCTTCCTGAGTTCCAAACCCTTCTAAAAAAGCTTCTCAATGAAGATTAGAAGAGCCTGTCCTGGACAACTCCAGAGTGGGAGAGTCAAGAGTTGAAGGGCAGCAGGGGAGAAACATGTCAAACTTTCATCAACCTGATAGCTAAAGGCCAGGCATAAAATCTACATCTGATCTGTCTTTTTAAGTAGGCTAATGCAAAGAGAACCTGTTCAGAAAAAGCTTTGAAATACAAATTAATAACCCTATTGATTTTCCTTCACTGGAGCCATCATTTTGAATGCAATATAAAGCTGCAATGAATGAAGCTACTCAAGCCCCTGTATGGCTACGACAGGCAGCTGCTCAGAGAGCAAATTGCTCTAATGAAAGCATAACAAAAATTCCCCAATGCCTCACATGAGCCAAAACATACTCGGTTTTCAAAGCCATATACTTTATGTAGAAGGCAGGAACTGGGGTAGCTGGTTTTCTTTCTTACCAGGAAGGCAGTAAGTGAAAGGTGCCCTGGGGAGCTCTGTCTTTTTGCCTGACTTCTCTCCACGTATCTCTGGTCAAGAAGGAACCACCGAGGACCATAACCAATTTTCACAGTTAACTAATTACCTGTGTTCAATCAGTCCAGCCCTGTGTTACAGTGGGTAGGAAGGGAGACTGACCATCATCTCTACAAATAATCATCATCCCCCAAAACAAGGATTTAAGTGCCCTAAAAAGCAAATCACAATATTTCTCCACTTCTCATCTCACACACTACACTAGGTGTTGCACACAGTCTTTGTTTTGGCTTTGGATGAGATCACCAGGCACTTATCACTGATTTTCAGTGCAGTGGAGAACAGTTTGCACCCACCAATATTCTGCTGAGAAACTGCAGTCCATACCACATCCAACTAGCACAAAGACCTCAGAAAGCTCAGCCCTCCTAAAGGTCTTTTGGAGCTACAAATGCCATTGTCAACAAGCAACTCCTCCATACCATTTTCATTCTCCTGTATTTTTTTTTCCAAGGCAACTGAAAACAGCCATAAAATGGCATGCCAAGGGGCTTCCTGTTCTATCAGTGCTCTCTGCCAGACCCTACAAGGGTTCATCACAGACTGCAGAGAGCAGGGACACAGAGTCACATAAATATGAAGCCAGTTTCCTCCTTAGCTCTTTGCTGCTTTTTGCAGATGGTCAAGGCCTCTGACATAGATCTGAAAAAAAGTCATTCTTAAAAAGGTCATAAATGTAGTCTGGCAGATCATTCCTCCTCCTGTGGTCAAGGATCCCTTGCTCTCTGCTTCCTGGAAGACTGCTTTATGGAGCCAACAGTAAGACTGCTGCCAGGTATCATCTTGCTGTCACATTTATATTCAATAGCAGGGAAAAAAGCATAATGAATTTTGTACTGTTTGGTCTGGTTAAGATCATCAGAACTTTTTCAGTCAACTTAATCAACAATAAGGGAACCACAGTATTTCCACTGGTGTGTAGGTGCCAGAAATACCACAGTGCTTATATAACACCTCACTCATACAAACAGCTTTCCTGCAAGGGGTCATTTTTCATTTTCTAGGTTGCTTATTGATTTTAGCTTTAAAACCCCAAAACAACAACACTACACCACATAAATTATAGAAAAGTATTCTTACAAATTATTTTTAATGGAATATGCTTATTTTAATTTTTAATGATTATCAATATCTTAAAAATAATACAGGACAGATGGAGATAGGAAGCAATTCCAGATAGCTTCTGCCCTGGATATGAAGCTACATGACTCTAAAAACACATTTTGGCATGAAATTCAACACAGAAAGGCCTGTGCTCTGCACCACTGGTTCCTGGTTATGTGTTTTACTACTGTGGGAGCTTCCTGCATGCCAGTGATGTGGCACAACTCAGTCTCCTACGGAAGCAAAAGCTTAAGGCCTTTACTGGAGAGAGGATATCATTCACATGCCTGCTCACAGGGGCCCTACCCTCTATCTCATCCTCTGTCTTCCAAAATAAAAAAGTTTGGAAGGCACTGGGAGAGAATATTTTGAGATACTTTTTCTTTGGGAAAACAGTTCTCTGTACCACTACACCCTGCATATTTCTGACCTTCAATGCAAAATTGAGGGGAAAAAAATTAATATAACAGGATTTTCAGCACTAGAGGACAGAGTCACTCACAGTAATCTTGATGTTGCAGAAATTAGCATTCCAGAAATGGGGAAGACTAGACAGAACTGGGCCAAACTAATTCAGTGGCTCCTGTCCTGGAGAGATGCACATAAAGTGATCTGCAAACACCTGTTCCTCTTTATGATCAGCACTAATACTCTTGAAATGACATAAGAACATTTGTGGGAAACTGTATCTAAATAATCTTAGTGATACAAAACAAAACCTTCCCAAGGTGCAAGTCCATTTTAAACTGACAAAACCACTTTTGCTGGGCTAGCAGCAGCAAGACAGCAGTGTGCCACAGCTCTTTTCATCAAACCCCTACAAACTGCACAGTAATCAGGCTGAGTGTGCTGCACCAAAATGATCCTCCCGTTTGAAATGCAGAAGAATCACTTACCTGGAACCTGTGAACCAACTCCAGTGACTGGCTGTCATTCTGGTCTGCTTCAAGGATCACATCTGTCAGTTTATGTATGATCACATCCAAAGGGCCCTGATCTTCAATGGGTTTGGTGAGGTCAAGCTGAAGAAACCAGAGAGAAACATTTTATTAATATATGGGGGATCCAAGTTCTTGTTCCTGCCACCATGCAAGGTGCTGCTGCTACACAGACGACATTTACTTTATACAGTGCCCTTGTTTTGGTATATTATCCAAATCCCTGAGAACTGATACATCACTGAATGTTAGAAAACTTTACTCAGACACTTATTTCTCAGCTCTAATTCCATGAAAAACAGCACAGTCGCCAGCAAGTACCCTCCATCTAAACATCTTCCTATCTTCTCCAGCCTAAACCAACATTGAGCTCTTCAGCTCAATTTCCCCTGTGTGTTCACAGTGTTTCCTGGTATACTCACACACATGCAAAAGGAATGAAATAACAAGGATTAACACCACTAATAAAAGGAAGGTCTGCTGTGCCCTTTGCCCACTGGGATTGCAAAAAACAGCACCCAGGACAGGAATAAAGGTAACACAAAAGCAAGTGACTCAGCATCCATGGAAATTCAACTGCTACTGAGGCAGCTATTTAGCTGGTAAGGAGGGATGCAGCTCTCAGACAATTGCAGACTTGGGCAGTTTGCTGGGGTGAGGTGTGCAGAAAGTTTGCTCCAGAAAACACAGGAAGGCACGAAACAGTAGCAATGTGTTAGAAGGCTTGTTACCAAAAGAGGGTTCAAGAGCAGAGGAACCACCTGCACTGTCAAAGGATTGAGGATTTCTCTCTTGATGAAGTATCAATGCAAAGAAGCCTACTGGATCTGTATGAGATGCATGAAAGGATCCTAAGAGAGCTGGCCACTGTTATTGTGAGAGCTTGTAATTATCAGGATATAAATTAAAATCTATGGAGATCAAACTAAATCAGGCAAAAAGAAACTACCACAAGAGCAGTCTGGTTACAGCAGAGTCCCACAGAGGTGGCAGGATCTCCATTCGTCAAGATTTTCAACACCTGACTAGGCAAAGCCCTAAGCAACTTAGTCTAAATTTAATACCAAATCTACTTTGATGAAGATGATGTATTGCAGACCCCTAAGATGCTCATGGAACTTAACAATCCCGTGAAGCTACTTAGCAGATTTAACATTAGTTCAGTGTAAGTGCCAGAACTGGCTCATGTTCTAGCCAACACACCAGGCTGCTTACAGCACAAAAGCTGTGAGATTCAATTCAACCACTTGTGAAATCTACTGCACCAATGGCAACTTAACCTTGTAAATGCCAAACCAGGAACCTCTTGAAGAGGAAAGATGGATGTGCGCTTACTAAAGCTAGCATCTGATTTTACCTGCATGATCCTTTCTATTCCTTTCTTTTTTATTCAACTCTGGTAAAGAAGGGTGTGAGAGGCACAGGAGGAAGAGGTGTACTGGGCAGAACAGGCTGCTGCTGATGCTGTTTTCTGTCTCATTAACTTGAGTTTTGTCCTAATAAAATTTCCCACCTTACAGAAATGTCCCTGCTTTGAATTAAGGAGTGAGTGCCTTAAAGAAGGTAAAGATAAGACAAGATCAAACCAATAAAACTAAACCAGCAGAGATCTATCAGCCTTATATTAATCTGCTAGTTGCTAATGTAACTGATCCATGGAGCTGAATTACTTTTCTTGTGTAGGCACTCTTATCTGGGCCATGGCACAAATGCAAACTGAAAGACTGCCAGTTCCTCCCTCAGAGACCACTTCTGCTTGCCCATTACTATATGCTCTTAATAACAGTTATGGGTTGGGGCCTTTTGAAGTCCTTATGTGGATTCCAGTACAACTGGAAAACACAGTGTGTGTCTCTCTTCTGAGGAGACAAACAGAGGCACCACTCACAGGTGGGCAGCCACTCCTTACAAGCCAAGAGACCAACAAGATAGACTTGGTGTGGATGATCAGGGATAGGTAAGCTGTGGCCAGGTGGGGCAGTCCACAATAGGTCTGGCTGTCTGGATATATTTTCACTCTCACAAGTAGTGCAGCATAAAGGCCAGGGGACAGTCTAAGTATCTGCAAAATGAAGACAAAATGAAGTGAACTGCTGCTTGGGTAAAGGACATGGAAGGAGGTAATTAACTTCTTCAACTAAGTTCCAGAAAAATCAGTTAATATCCTTAAAAGAAATCTCAGATGACCACACTGCTGCTTATGATTTTTTTCCATCTGCCTATCACATCTGGAAGGAAACAACAAAACAAAGGGTCCATTTAAGTAGGTCAGAAATTTCACGGTTGCCAAGGTGCAAAATTCTGAATTAATCCATTTTCAGGACTTGCAGTTTGAAAAGCGTTAAGAAGCAAGTAAGTACTTGAGATTGGTTACCCCTCTACATTCTTCCTGAACTTTCAGCTCAATCTGCACAGAAACATTCAGAAAACAAGAAAACAGTCCTCCCTTTCAGCCTTGACCCAAGAATAGAAGTAAGCCTTCAAGGCAAATCCAGGCATTTCCAGCAGTGTTTTCCACAAGCATAAGACATCTGGGCAAGATAACTTCTTCACAACAGTTGTGCCAGCTAAACAGAACAGGCATATTTTGAGAACGAAACCAAATGCACGTACTTTGCACACTGGAAAGCATTAAAAAGGCTCCCTCCTAACACTGTTTTGCTTCCCCTTCACCAGTAAAGCAATGTGAGAAATGACAGCATGATAAAGCAGCTTCTCTGGAAGGAAGTTCAGGATCACTCCAATTGCCTCAACAAGGAAAGCAGGTACATTTCAGCCACAAAAACCTTCAAAATCTGAGCCAGTATTTTGTGGATTGGAGGATCAAACCATCTGCAAGAATAAGTTCTCTGTGTTTAGAGCCATGCTGCAGAAAGCAAATATTCCTGGGCTGTGTGGAATTTGGAAGAGATCCACCTTCCTTTTATGCACTAAGAAAAAAAAGCTAAAGTAGAAGGGAAAAAAGGATTTGAGAAGGTAAAAAGAAGCCTTTTCAAGTGGAGTATCAGACCCAAAAAGAAATCAGTGAAAGTAAAGTACAAAATCTCTGATGGCCCTCTGCTGAGAAAAACACTGATTCATTGTTTGTCATCAGCTGGAATTTGAGCCCTCCTACTTCCCTTCCCTTTCAGCATCTCTCCCTCCGAATGATCTCTGCATTTGACATGATCACCCAAAGGTTTGTTATTGCAAAGAACTAACACCATAGCAACAGAAGTGAGAGAAAAGATTTATCAGCACCAGCTGGAAAAGCCAGAGATAGATCTACAGTCCCTTTTCTTCTGTGAGGTAGGCTATAGCCTGTAGCACACTTTGCTTTCCCTCCTTTATGTTAAAAAACCAAACCCAAACAGGTACTGGTTTCATGGCATTGTTGCTTATCACCAAAACCCAGCAAAATTCAGGTGCATGATATGGAAGAGACTATCAGTGCTGTACACAGTAAATATGCAAGGCATATATGTGACAAGGATGGGTGCATTGTCACTGGGTAAAAAACTGTCTGGATGGCCAGCCCTAGAGAGTGGTGGCCAATGGATTAAAATCCTGGTGTTTACCAGGGCTCAGTATTGGTGCCAGTGCTGTTCAATGTCATTGTCAATGATCTGGACAAGGGCATTGAGTGAACTCTCAGTCAGTCTGCAATTCAAGCAAAGCTGGGCAGGAGTGTTGATCTGCTGGAGGGCAGGAAGGCTCACAGGGAGACCTGGACAAGCTGGATCCATGGGCCAAGACCAACTGTATGAGGTCAACAAAGGTGCTGCACTGGGGTCACTCACAACAACCCCAGGCAGCTCCACAGGCTGGGAACAGAGTGTCTGGAAAGCTGCCTGGAGGAAAAGGACCTGGGGGTGCTGGTGACAGCAGCTGAACATGAGCCAGGTGTGCCCAGGTGGCCAAGCAGGCCAATGGCATCCTGGCCTAACAGCAACAGTGCAGCCAGCAGGGCCAGGGCAGGGATTGTCCCCCTGTACTCAGCACTGCTGGGGCCACACCTCAAATCCTGTGTCCATGACAAGAATGACATTTAGGTGTTGGAACATTTCCAGAGAAGGGCAACGAAGCTGAGGAAGAGTCTAGAACACAGTTCTGATGAGGAGTGGATGAGGGAGCTGGGGGTGTTCAGCCTGGAGAAAAGGAGGCTGAGGAGGGACCGTATCACTCCCTACAACCACCTGAAAGGAGGCTGTAGCCAGGCAGGCACTGGTCTCTTCTCCCAAGTAACAAGTGACAAGAGATGGAGAAATGTCCTCACAAATTGCACCAGGGGAGATTTAGATTAGATATTAAGAAAAAATACTTCACTTAAAGAAGTCAATCATTCAAATAAGTTGCCCCAGGATGTGGTGGAGTCACCATCCCTGGAGGTATTTAAAAGACACGTAAATGTGGCACTTGGGGATATGGTTTATTGGTGGACTTCGCAGTGCTAGATTAAAAGCCAGACTTGATTTTAAGGGTCTTTCCCAACCTAAATGATTATATGGTCTTTCAAATCCATATATGGAAGAAACCAACCAGTAGATAAATGCTCTTATCATAACTGGCTGCAGCCAGCCTGCCCACCTCTTAATAGAAGGATGGGCTGAAAATTACAAAACGCTCCAAGCTTAGAAACTAGTGTCTCACCCACAGGCTTCCCAGAGAACCCACTGGAAAGCAAGTTACAGGCACGCAGAGCTCTGTCTCTGCCCTCCTCTCCCCTTCCCCCTTCCTCTGTCCTCCAGAAACACACAGCCAGCACATTATCCAAATCATTATAGAGAAGGGCAAAAAATGTTTATTTCCATTAAGCATAATTTGTTTAAAGTTTTGGGGTTGTTTTTCTCCAGAATCCTGGCAATCCATCTGTATTGCAGAGACAGGGCGAGTGCCTGGCAGAGTGCCATGGCTCTCCACTGGTCCCAACTGCAATCCCACACAAATGCATTTCTGGAAGCCGTATTTAAAAATAAAACTATGTCCAAGTGTAGAAAATCTGGATTTGTTCACTCAGGGGAAAAAAAAAACCAACAAGCCTAACAACCACAAATGCTGGATTTAGGAAAAATATAATTTATAATAATGATTAAAAATAGTTGTGTATTTTTTGTTTTATTCAGTGTTTCCAGTCCATGGTATAAATCAACTATATTTCAGAATCTGCCTGATTAGGATTTGCGATTTGATTTTTTTTTTTAAAGCTCTTCTTCCAAAATAGTTTTTGGATTAGCATTCACATGAAATGAAGTTTTAATACCAACCTGTTCATTTATCTGAACCAAAGAGAGTAATGTCCATCGCTATATCCCTGAGGAATGCAGAGTCTACACTTCTTTATCCTCACTTTTCTCTTATTATGTTTTCATCAAAAATAAAAATCCATACAGTTATTCTTCAAACATTTTGTTCCCATTCTCAAATCTACTAACAAACTCCATTCACCAGGATGCTGTTTTAAGTTCTTGCTATGTTTTTATTTGATGTGCTGCTAGGACAGGAGTGTTCTAGGATGTGCATCATAGAACAGAACACGTCCCTTCACAGCAGCCTTCAGATGCTGCAGGTAAAAAATGTTTGTGAAACTTTCAGCCAAAGGAGGTAAATGAAGGCAGAAGGCAAATCAGAAATCTAAGCCTTCTCAATAGGAAGTTGCACCAAATCATCAGACATTAACTCAAGTGTTAGAAAACTTAATAAAATGCCACAAAAGGGAAAGAATCCATTCAACTTTCTGGTAGGGACCTGCTAATGCTCTGCTACACACTTGACAAATAACAGTCCAAAAGTCCCTTAGTGGTAATCTAACCACTCTCTTCTTCCCTGTGAACTGGACATATAACTTCAGCCTGACCTGATTTCTTTGCTCCTTGATTCCTGAGACTGTATATGGGATTTTCTACACTAATCCATTGTATTCTGCTATTCAAATACTCAACTAAGGCTGTATTGGTCCCAAGATGTGTGATGTTTATTTCAATCTTAATTCAGCTTCTTAAACTCCACTGCATGAAAACCTTCAGGATTTTAGCACTCACCTTCCACTTATGGGGCTATTTTCTACCCTGTATTTTCATCACATACATTTAAATCAAAAGGCTTGTAAAATAAAGCATTTCAAATTCTTCTCCCAACCTTACCCCAGTGTTTACCTGTGCTGTGCATCAAGGCTGAAAAAATCACAATGAAGAAAAGTCACAAGTTCCAGATGAGAAAGCCAACTCTTCACAAAGCTGAACCCTGACAGCTGATCTATTGGTGGACAGTGTTCTCTCCCAAAAAGCCCAAAGAAAGCATCTAAAAATAGCTTAAGCTCTTTGGAGAGGGAAGGGAAGCAGCAAAAATCAATACTGCCAAGTTCACTATTTCATTCTACTGTAAAAAGTAAACAAAACTACAGATGATATTCTAATTACAGGAGAGAATGTGCTTAGTTTTGAAGGAAAGTGGGAAAATTTCCTGAGAGAAATCAGGAAAACAGTTGTGCATGTCCATCCATACATGTAAAACCTACTTGTGCACAGCAACAGAACAGAATGGCACAGAAGCCTGACTGCTCTTGGGACAAACCAAGAAATCCATATGAACAAGTAAGACCAACACGTGCTTCTTTCATGAATTAAACCCTTCAGGAGCAGTCCACTCCTGTCCTGTCCCTCCAAGGACCATACACTCAAAAAAGCAGCTGTCAGGTCTGTGCAGCACAAAACTGACACAAATTACTCCCTGCCAATGCCCATGGAAGGTAACAAAGTATATATCACTAAACATTTCCTCAGGAGGAATGACATAATGCCAGCTGGCATTTTCAGTGGTATACAGGCTCCTTCTAGTTCCTACAATATCCATACATTATAGCTAAATATTTATATATTTAGGAGATTTTCTCTTCATGTCTCTCTCTGAGAAAAAAAAAAAAAAAAAAAAAAAAAAAAAAATTATCTGGGCTTTCATCATGCCCAGATAATGCAGAAGTATTCAGCATTTACTGCTGCTGCTAATGGGGCCAAAGGATACCCAAGGAGAACATGAACTCCCCTAGGCAACAAACTCCAGCTCTGTCCCACTGCAAGAGGCAAACAGGGACCTGACCATCAAAGGCTGTAAAGAAAGAGCAAAAAGTACACCAAGAGGTGCTGGTTTGTCTCTCCACATCCCCCCTTGCCCAGCACTGCACTAAGCTGCACATCCTGTAGCAGCAGCAGCAATCTGAGAGAGGAAATCCGCTGTGGTGAGGAGACCTTCCCCCTCACACTGACGGGAGGAGAGGGCATGGCAGCCACCACCTCACATGGGAACTCTTTCCCAAGCAGGAAGGAAACACCTCGAAAATACCCTACCTTCTTCCTGGTCTTTTTGAGATCATGGAAGTTGAAGGCTGACCAAAGAGCTTACCCTTCCTACCACTGCAGGACACTAGGGGTGACTTGCTGTTGTTCTGCCCAGCTTAGAGAGAAAAGGAGAAGAGAAGGAAAGCAAGTCCCACACCATGATATGTCACACAGGCTCTGAGGCAAGTATCAGTGACATCCAGGCATCAAGACATCCTAAAAGGTGAGGAACTGCATAACATAGCCCATGAAGCAGGGTTCCCATTTTCCCAGACACTGAAACTTTAACACCAGAGAAGATGCTGGGTTTAACAGATGGTTTCTTTGTGTTTTCTTGCATCTTATGTTTACTTTGCATTCTGCTGGGCTCAAGTTGCTGGAGAGTATGTGTGAGCACTTTGCACATTTTCAGGAGCTGCATACAGCTGCTCCCCTGAAAGGTTGGTATGATGTCTGAAACATCTGGAAAGTTCTCAGTCCTATCTCTATTCTAGATAAAATGAAGGAAAAGGAAGCTCATAGGGTTTTTTTTACACTACATATACTAATGCACACAGACATCTCTGGATCACTTCCCCAACTACTACACATACTGAGTAATCCTTGTACATTCAAGGCTCATTCCCCAGTAACACAATTTTCCAGGACTTTGGTGAGCATCCTCTCCCCACAGCCTCCTCTGCCTGCTCCCACAAAAGCGAGGAGTGAGCCAGCACTGCTCTTGCCTGTGCAATAACACTGGGATCAGTTACTGCACCCCAGTTCCTCAAAGCTCTCCCACTGCTCCCCTCACTTCCCTCCTTACACCTCTGACCCTGCTATATATATTTCCACTGAGCATCATCCTTCTGTTAGCATTAAGTTTTGCCCCTTCACTTCTTTAAAAGCAAGACAAGAAATCCCATGTTTGGGCTATGGCTAAAATTCTTCACAGAAATAATTTTCAGACTTTCTATTTTACCCAGGACTGAAACATTGTTCCTAGAACTTTGTTTTAGACTTACAACCCAATACACACACAAAAATAAATTCTACCAATTGAAGTTTAACAGCTTGGTTTATCTCCCGTACAATACTTTGGCAGTTGCAGAAAGTTCTTTCCAGAACTTGCCAAGATCTGGGAATGGCTATTTCTGAGTATGATATTAAACTGAGAGCTCATGTGCCATTAGGAGTGGACTGCAGTAATCAGGTTTTTGTAGGCAATTGGTTAAGCAGCTCAGTCTTACTCAGGGATGGTCTGAAAGGCAATTGCTGAATTCAGCAATGCAGGAGAAATAATCAATGTTACCCAAATCCAGAAAAGCCTCTTGCTAAGTGTGTCTCCTGAGGTCACCAAGGCTCCTGTGGATTAAGAAGGGCAGCAGAACAAATCCACAGATTAGCAGAGGAGAAAAGTTGAACAGCAAACGTGTGACATGGAAGGATTAGTGCCCCAAAGAACGAAAGCAAGTTATAGAAAAACAAGAACACAGGAGAACGAGCATTTAGCATAACTTGGCCTTCTTCACTTCCTAGAACTGTCAAAAAGGTAATGTTCAGTGCAGCAGATTAAAAAGCTATAGAGGAAATCTCAGTAGTGGAAGGTATGGGAAAATTAGTGAGTGTTTCACAAAATCTCTGGCTCACCTCTGAAATGGGCAAATCAGATCCAGAAATCCTTCTTCTTTTTACCTTACACAGCAGAATTTTAATGTTTTTTTGAACAAGCTGGGTCAGCTGTAGCCCAGTTACTGAACTGACAGCTCAATCAACCCTGTAGGAGAGCAGACAGCAGAGGAGGAGTGGAATGGAGATGCTACCCATGGAGAACACTCCAGGATACAGGAACAGTGCAGCACTACAGCCAGTACAGCCAGGTAAGCAGAAAGAGGGATGTGAGAGGTGAACTTTACTTCTCTAATGTTTTCAACCCTTAATTATATCACCGCATATGGAATCTAAACATTTACACTACCTTACAGTACTACAAATACTTTTGTTTTTTTAATAACTACTGGATACAGAGAATGTTAAGATGAAGGAAGCATATTCTGAAAGTTTCTCCTGAAGACATGCAAACACTGACTCTCTAACTTCCTTTCTTTTGATCATGGGATTAGATAAGTAGAAAAGCTGATACACAAGAAACATCCCCTAGAACTCCTAGCTACTACCCTTTATCCTAAGGGCTGACAAAGCTCAGTTCTGGACTTACACCACACAGCTCAGGCTCAGCTTTTGGATAATTCTCCAGCAGCACCTGTCAAACATCAAGAGCAGTCAGAGCTCTTGTGCGTGCTGCTGTACTTCCCATGAAATTGCCAATGTCTCTGCCGTGCCTCTGTTGTAATTCTCCCTTCAACAAACACAGCCAGGCTGCCAGAACCCTCTTCATTTCTGTTAGCTACTAGCCCCCAGAGAGCTATATTTCTAGGTGCATTTCCCTTTCTCAAGAGACTCTGGATGATGCCAAGTTGCAAGTGAATGTAGGTAGCACCCAAAGTACATTTAAACCAGTCTGCTCATCACTTCACTGAATTTATGTGCTCTTTATGGAAATTTAAATACATGTGGAGGGAGCAATAGGTGTCCAAGTGGAAAGTTTTTATGTTCTTTATTCACCCCCTGCCTAAACTAATTAGGATCCCTTCTGAAAAACAAACCAAAACTGAAACATACTTATCTTTTAAAAAATTCTCCTTCATCCAAACACATTTTTACAGTGCTGCTTATGACCACTGGATAGCTAGTAATGCTTGTGCAACTGCAAAGCATAGAGGAGGAGGAGGGAGAAGCACACTGGAATAAGACAGGGAAGAACAAAAGCTTTAGAAGACGTAGCCCAAAGGGAAAATAAAAATGAGTGAAGTTACTCTTAAACATAGAGAAAGCCATGCTTAGGCTGACCTAAATCATATCCCTATGCTGCAGCAGCAGAAATCAGAAGAGAGATCATGAAGAGATTGAAGAGACTGTGGCATTCCCTTCCATTCTGTTCCAGCAAGTATTATTTATGGAAGAATGAAGTTGCCTTTCAATTACAAAGCATTACTTCAGCTTGAAACCACTGCTCCCAGTGAGATAAAACCATCCCTTCCAAGGGTGAATTTAAAGGCATTTGAAATGGTCTGAAGTGAACACAGCTGCAAAGGTGAAACAGCTCATCATTTCTCAAATGGAGGAAGAAGGGCATGGTGGAGATTACAATCATCCTTCACTGGTGCAGCACTGCTAGAAGGTATTGGAGAAAGGAGCAAGCAGTAAAGTTGGGAGAAGGTGGCTGGGACACAGGCAAGGCTCTAACAGGCACCTCTGTGGTCAGACTCACTGCATCAGCAAATACCCTGGCACAGAGGCAGTGATCAATAGTTAATGGCCAACAGTTTGTTTGCAAAAACTGCAAAACAGATTTGCTTTTTACTTTCCACCATGAAGCAACTATATCAGGGAAAGAGAAGAGGGAAAAATGACAGCTACTTATTGTTCATCTGACCTAGCAGTATAACAGCATTTCAGTACATTTGAAGATGCCAAAAAATAATCAGATGTTCAGGCATAAATTAAAAAAATGTAGTAAAAAGTGACAGGAATCCCAAAAACACAGACAAGACCCATCTAATTGGCTGTACTACCACTGATTCTCTAGATGGAGAAAATGTAGCAAAGCATTTTCTTTTTTCTTCTTTCTTTTTTTTTCTCAGTAAAGCATGCAGGGAGGTGGAACTGGAGAAATACAAGGATCCACAGAAGCACAGGAAGGTGAATGAAGGGTTAAATAAAAGAGAAGCTGACAATGGCTTGCATGCTGAAAGCAGCAGTGGCAAAACAGAGAGGCTGTGCTCATGGCATTCCTCAGGCAGTGGTTTTCTGACCATTTTATTTAATATCTTCATTAGCAGTCTTAGCACAGTAAGTAGATTACTGATAGACCTTAATATCTACAGAGTGTAACTGGCTCCACCACTCAGCAGTATCATGTAGAAGGGAGAATCAGGAAAAGAACAACTTTGAGTAAATACAAAATGAAAATTATGATGACATGACAAAAATAAACTCAGTTTCACCAGGATCAGGATATTTTACCTGAGGTTTAAGAGTTGAACTACTGAAAAAGGCATTACTGAGAGACCTATTCAACAACTTCACCCAGTTAGGGCATTCATCACTAGAAGCAGAAAATCAAAATGAAAAAAAGGCTTAAGAATTCAACTAAACTTTTTAAGTTATAGGCTCAAGAACACAGAAAATCCCTTCCACACATTCCATGGCCATGGATCCTTATAAACTATGAATAGAAGTATTTGGCTTAATGCAGATTCTTAGAGTGTTAACCACTTTCTGGCAAGAAATAGCTTACCTTATTCATCAATACTGTTGCTGCAGTGGAATACTGACTGATTTGATGCTATAAATGGGCATTCTGGGCTGTACAGCACAAACTGAAATCTGCTACCCAGGAACACATTTGTTCCTGGAGTTTCTTAAATATTCTGAGGAAGGAAAGAACTAGGAGGTACAGCAATGGAGATCAAACAGAAAAATCTGAGGTTTCAGACTATTCTGACTTGCATTCCACTTTATAAATGAAGTAAAAGTGAGCAGCACAGAGGCAAGATTTAAAAAGGACCATCAGAAACATCGGGAGAAGGAGCAGGCAAAGCAGCCCTTTGTCATTGCCCTGTAAATCAGGGCACACTCCCTAGGTGTGGTGTCTTCCCTCATGCACTTGACTGACAAGCCATCCTCAGCAGAGGGAGAAGGAACCTTTAGCTCTGCCCTGGGCAAGGCAGCCAGGCCATGCTGGACTTCTGCAAGGATCCTGCAGATACCTTGTCTCACTGAGATGACTGGGCCAATAGACAGGAATATCAGTGACACAGAAGTAGGTTAAAACTCCATTTTAATTGGTTAATAATAGTTTCAGATATTGTCTCACAAGCCTACCATCTGACTGTTGGGACTTCAAAATGACATAATCCACCCCTCACTACCCATTTTCTTTTCCTTTTTGCTGTTTGAGCATGAAAATGACTTCCTAGTCAGGGAAGATGGTGAATGCTGGGGTAATTAAATGAGCTAGAAAAAGAACAACTAAAATTGCTCTTCTTATTCCTCACTCAACTCTGTTTACAGGAATCTCAAGCCTTCCTGTCACAGCAACAGGCAAACATCCTAAGAAAATGGAGTCTATAAATTGTTGGTGTGCCTTCCACAGACACTAAATCCCATCTTCACTACTCATACTCATTTTAACAGGCAAAGATGGGAAGGGGGTAAAACAGCTAACATACAAGGACACAGCCAGAGTGTGAAAAGCCTGTCTGTGTAGCTTACAACCACAGGACAAAGAGTGCCAGACACACTCCTAGAAGGTCTCATGCTATAACCTAGTTTTCAAACCGTGTTTGCCTGCACTCTCTCCCTGAGCTCTGATTTCTGCACTTGTCTTGACTGTCACCCAGCTGTCTGTCAAGACACCCTCCACTGCTTCTCATGCATCAGCACAGATGATGCTTCATTTGCTCCCTTTCCTTCTCCAATCTTTTGCGTGGGGGTAGCTCCAAACTCTTTCCAAATTTCACCATGGCATCACTTCTCCACTGTTTTCACCTGGGCAAAACACATCCTGTCAACTGCCAGGGAGGACAGATCCCAGCTCCTGTCTGCCCCCAGGCCCCCGATCCAGCAGACATTCCCAGCAGACTCAGTTTGACACTTTAGTCTTCCTCCCCTCAGCTGTGCTTTTCATTGCAACTGAACCTCAAGTTCATCATTCTAGTTTCTGCTTTTCTACCTCGGGCTCTTTACCTCAACCCCTGCTTTTGCTCCTGTCCCATCCAGCTCTTTGAGCTCCCCTCTTACATCAGTCTCTGTGAGCATGAACACCAAACTACTGGGCCTTGCATTTAAAAGCCCTCATCAATTATCTCAAACTCTCTCCTTCTTGCAATCCAGACCTTCCAGATTCATTGTATTTTTCCTTCTTTTGGATCACAGGGAAGCCCTCCTCTGTTCATCTTCAAAATTCTTGAGCTTATTCTCTCCCACTTCTCATCCACCCACAAAGCCAACTTCCAGAACCCACTTCAAAAATCCAACCAGTGCCTTAGCATTTTCCTGAATCCTGCTGCTTCTACTTCAGAAAAGCATGCATAAATATATACACAGCTCTGTCACTGCTAGACTTCACATCCTTTTCCCAACTCCTGCTTTGCTGGAGTGACATAAAGTCACTTCTAAAATAGCAAAATACTCAGAAATCTGCCTTTTCTCCAAAGGTCTGTTTGACTCCATCTACCAACTAGACCACACCTCGATTTAGAGAAGCAAGAGTATGGGTGTGACACTGCACCTACACAGGGTACACCAGGACATTCTGAGCTTCTAAGGGCAGAATAACATGCACAGAGACCACCTGAGCACAAAGGCATCCCAGCTGAACTTAGGGCCATGACCACTAAGAAAAAGGTAAGTATAATATACACATTTATATATGGTAAACACATTTATATATTTTCTTTTACATAAACATTCCTACCTTTCCAAAGCCTTTGTTGGAGAAGATATACAAACATACACATGTTCTTCTTCCCCTTTGCTTCTAACTAGTTAACTTTCACTTAGGACATGGCAGAGAAGAAACCACTACAATGCCACTCTGAGCTATCTTCAGAAACCAAGAACTTATGTTGAGCTTCAACACATTTCCCTGTAGTCATTTGTCACCACTGGAGTATTTAAAAGGCTACATTTCAGGGTGAAAAGGGGGCTTGAAACCACAATTGCATTTGCACAAATTGCAATTGCAGTGATATTGTTGCATTTCAGCGACATCACTTGATAATTAGAAGTCCTCTGACATTAGCCCTTAAAACTATCACATGAACACAAACCTTCTCTTGCCTGTTCCACTTGGGAGCCAAGCTCAACCTCACCATAACCAGTCAGCTTCAAGCTCTCTGAGCAAGAAAAACTAAAATCACATATCATTGCTGGCACAGCTTTTATACCCCGAAGTTTTCACACCCAATTGGCAACATTGGCCTGTTTGCTGACAAAACCCCTTCCACATGCTTCCTAAGCATTTGGTCTTTGCTCTTAGCCTAAGCAAAATGTCTTTAAATCTCTTGGGCACAAGCACACTTGAAACTTTCAGGATAAATCTGTAATGAACCCTTTCCTTACTGAAAACAAAAGACGTGAACACACTTTCCATTTTAATTTATGGCCTTGGTCACATAAGAATCATCTTCATATAACTTCAGGGAAAACTTCTATTTAATAGGTTTTTAATGACCATGTTGAAAAATAGAGCCGAATTTTCCCCCTTTGCATCACATGACTTATTGTACTTGTTTAACCCACTGGAACTGAAAAGCTGACTTAAAAACCTCAGACAACTGGCAGAAAGAGTCCTGCAGATTAAGTTCACCCTGCACATCACAGAAGAGTGAAAAAACTATTTCCCAGCAGGAGTTGGTAAGGCAATTTCCAAAGGCTGTTTCCTTAAAGCTGTACTGCAATGTGAGCACAGATGCCTTCAGCAGTGGACGCCCAGCAAAAGGCAGGTGATCCAGAGCTTCCAATTCCCTATTCTCACCTTACCAGAGACATTAAAAAGTGTTTCTGACCATGACCTCCCTCTCCACTTTGCACCTCTCTACAAGCCTCCTTTATTTCCCTCCATCCCTGGCAGCTGAGGATGGCTGCTGAACTGGCATCTTTCTCCTCTCCAGTCAATTCCTGCCAGTTCAGTCAGGCCACCAGTCCCTGCCAGCAGCCCACAGGGCCATCCTTGCTGCTGTTTACAGGCAGGAAAGAGAAGGTGTGTGACCCAGCTGGCCCCTATTAAAGATGAAGTTATCACAGCTCCAATTGTTCCTATCTACAGCTGCTGGTAGGAGGAAATAATTAACTTGTCTGAGCTGGTGCAGGGGATGTTGGAGAACTATGAATCAGAAAGCTGCTTGTGTCAGGAAACTTCTGTCATATGTTGCATTAAAAAGGATATCTTTCTATAACTGTAGTAAATGGCACCATTTTCTTACTTCTCCCTATTTCTCCCTATTTGCATGGGAACAAGAGGCAGGGTGTTGAGGAGGTGATGTGGGGAAAGCAGAGATCTTTATGTAAAACCAGAGATAAAGCTTCCCAGTGTCTCACCCACAACTGTAGGCACATGCAGTATCTAATGCATACAAGAGCTACACTGCACTGTAAGCATAACTGCTGGCAAACAGGAAGCACTGCAAGATCTCCATGCATGCCCTGAAGTGCTGAACTCCAAGCCAAGCCCTCAGAAAAACAGAGAGATTAAAAAACAGAGGCATCCTCTATACCAGCTTCCTATTGACCCACAGCTGTGGGAACCAGTTTGGTCCTGGATGTAGGCTGTGGGGAATGCCCATTACCACTGACATTACAAGATTTCTAATTCTTCACAGCAGCTTTTCATAAGAAAAATATAAGGACTGTAGCTGGAACTGCAATGTTTTAACTAAAATACAATAAAATGTCCTCCAAGGCATGAGACTCACCTTGAGAAGGCTTGATTTCTGTCCCTTTACTACCAGCAGTACCTTAATAAGCTTCAGCAGACTGACTTCCTTTAAACTGGAGCACCTGTTGTGCTCTCACCTGGAAGTTCACCATCCAGGAGGTCACTTGAGCCCTTTTAAGTTATTTCCTCCACCATGCATTTTTATCATTAGCCCATTTTATTCTGTCTTTAAAAACTGATCAGGACATCAGAGACATGCTTATGAAGCCACAGCAGCTGTGAGCCTTACAAGAACAGAACTGACACCCAGGTTCTTCCAATATATCTCAACTCATTCAACTTTTCAGGTCCCTGCAACTTAAGCCAAGTCAAGGATCCTAGAGCTCAGTACAGCACTGTGTTTGGTACAGCTTCTTGATTCCACTTTTGCAACTAGCCAGAGCAGAGTCTGTTACTACTTCCCCCAACTTCAGGGCAGTACTGTAAGCTTTGATCAGCTCCCAAGGGCATGCTGAAGGCTCTGGAGCTGCTTCTCTGTGAAAAAGTTCAAAGTTCCTAGAGCTACCAAATATTCCTTCTTTTGCAAGACAGCAAGAATCAATCTCTGAACAAGGCTCTTTAGAACAGTCACTGGTTATGCTGGGTTTGGCAGAGATAATTTTCTTCACAGCAGCAGCCTGTGTTTTCAACTGGTGACAAAAGCAGTGTTGGTAACACACCCATGCTGCAGTTACTGCTGAACAGGGCGTGCACACTGCCCCTGCAGCCTGTGGATAGAGATGGGCCAGAGGCTGGGAGGGGACACATCAGGAGGATCTGAGCCCACCTAGGTGAGCAGGGACAGGCTGGGGTCTTAGCTGCCCCCTGGGGTCAACCCACCAGGTGTGTAAACCAAGATACTGGTTTACAAAGTATCTTCAAAATTTGAGCTCAAGCTGCTGCTAAACTCACATTTAAAATCATGTGATAGGGTTAAAATTAGAAGTGAATAATACATTTTAGAACATTTGGCAGGCATAGACCAGGCATTTCTGTTGTTCAGGTGAATGTCCAAGGCCTTTTTAAAATCCCTTTCCCATCTCTGCACACACATAAGCAAATATCCTTGTAAGATAAAGACATGGAGAGAGAAAAATTGTAGCTAGATTTAACATATTAATGCAATGTGACATTTTGAGCTGTGCAATTTAAAAGATGGAAAGTCATTTCACTATCAGTGGATCTTGAGTTTTGACATTACATTTTTCCCCCCCATTCCATTTGTTTTTCTTTATTTATTTCAGCTGTTCCAAGCTTTTCACATCCTTCAAGAATTATTTAAAATATGCTGACAGAACATGCCCTTTTCAACACTGGCACAGAAACTATTTCCCTAATGTACAGATAAGAAGATGACCAAGATAGATTCCCAATTCCCTGAGAAAATTAGTGGACAGTCTGCTAATCACTCTTACCTAGGCCATGTCATTACTTATGGGTATGACTGCTAAATGAGGTGTGGCTGAAGAGAAGATAGGAGGAACATGCTCACCTTAAATGAGAGCCACTCATGAAGCCTTTCAGAATATAAAGGGGGGCTACAAGGGAGATGGAGAGAAAGGACAAAAGGGAATGGCTTCAAACTGAAAGAGGGCAGGTTTAGATAAGATGTTAGGAAGAAATTTTTCACTGCAAGGGTGGTGAGGCACTGGAAGAGGTTATGTGAGGTTATGAATGCTGCATCCCTGGAGGTGTTCAAGGCCAGGCTGGATGGGGCTCTGAGCAACCTGGTCTAGTGGAAGGTGTCCCTGCCTATGGCAGGGGGGTTGGAACAAGATGATCTTCATGGTCCCTTCCAAACCAAACCATTCTATGGTTCTATGAAGCCCTTCAGGCTTTTCATGAAAGGGTACAGGTGTGGTACGTGTGTGGGATAACCAACCTTCAGCAGAGGATCAGTCCTGTAAAGTCACCTGCTATTCAGAGCAGTAACAGAGAAATCACAGCTGAAAGTTTGTTTAAATCAAAGATAATGAGCACTGCAGACACAGGTCAAGGGTAGACAATAAAAACAGAAAAGTCATTTGATTTTGATGAGGGTATGTTCACTCTGAAACAAATATTGACAGGCATAAAAACCTGGCTGAGTAGCTTGTTCACATTCTTCTCAGTGAAGTTTGAGTGCAACAATTTACTCAAAATCAGTAACGTTTCTCTTCTGAACCAGACAATTTAACAAAAGACAACGATCATCTCCAAAATTTGTAAAAAAAACTAAACATTTTCCTCACCATTATTATAAAACCTCAAGCTCAAAGTGAATTTTCTCAGGTTACTAAGGGGCTCATCAAGCTGGGCTGTCTCCCTTTACTAAGCCCAGGTGTCTAAACAAAAAATTAATGAGGGGGAGGGAAGTGTGGGGAGATGGAGAAGGAAAGGCTCAAAATAAACCAGTGTTATTCAAACACTGCTAGCTCCTAAATAAAACACAACAATACTGACCAAGTGGAGACACAGAAGACCTGGCATGGCTCCAGAACACAATAATCATTTGTCTTCTTTGCCAGAGGCAAGCAGCAGCTGGGGAGGCCACTGGGGGGATAAATAGCACCATGCTACAACTGGAGGATTACTCCCAGGAGCAGTGCAATACATAAGAATAAAAGATGACAAGTTAGATGAATGCTCTTTGAGAACCTTTTCACAAAGGACTAACTGTTCTTTAGGAGAAGCAGGAAAATTAAAGATATGCAAAAAAAAATGCCAATACAGTTTTGCTAAATTCACTTATAAAAATCAATCAACTTCACCTGAATCAGCCTGAAACACTGCAAGGAAACCCTGGAATATGTAGATCTTGGAATCTTGGACCAAAGGAAATTATGTGAAAGTATAGTACTTTCCTAAGAGTGAGTGGAAACCCTTTGAAGCACTCCTTAGATTTTGGAGGATTGCTATACACAGCACAATGGAAACCTCTCAGTGGCAGAAAATTTCTCGAGAGTTTCATGAAATAGCAGGGAAAGGAAGCAGAAAGCCAGGGAGCAGTTGGTACTTATGTACTTATTTATTTACTGGCAAAAGGTGCTTTAAAAATAAAGTTATAACATTACCTGCAAGCCTGTTCCACATCAAAATCACCTTTTGGGGAAAGGCGTAAGACTGGAATCAAAACAGAAGGTTCTTCACAATGCTACATTGGTCTGTAACATAATAAACACCACTGCATTTCTTACCCCAGTTCACTCCCCACATGGCTGCCTCAATATGAATATACTGAGTGGAAGCAGAAGTGTAGGTGCCTCAGAAATACACCTTTGTGGTAACACAATACAGAAAGGACCAGACCAGCAATACAGGAAACCTTTCTGCTGCAGGGTGTGGGACCTAAACTGGAACAGTTTTCTCAAGTACCAATGGAAGGGAGGGAGAAAAAGGAGAACAAACTCCAATTGTATGACACTAAGCTTTACATAAAGTAAACCACAGTCCTTTCCAAAAGACCATTAAGTCAGTATATGATATCTTTTCAAAATGCATGGAATGAAAGCAATTTATTTCCTGCACCTTTCAAAGCTGAGAGGAAAAAGAGCACTACAATGCTGGAAGAAACATTGTGACCAGTAAAAAATACAGGCAAAAGGGCTTTATTTCCACTGAGAAGGCAAAACATAGGTAAGATAGCCAAGGGAACGTAAGGATTCAGGTTTCCAGGTCACAGCTGTGACCTTTAGGTACCTAAATTTCCTAGGTAGTTAGTTTGAAATTCTTAGGTTACATCCAAGCAAACAAGTTAGCACAAGATAAAGGGTGTGGATTTACAGCTCATGAACTGCTGAAGCCAGGTAGCTGTGAAACAACCCAACTTTCAGCCATGACAAACAGGTAGTAAGGCAAAAGAGCTCTGAAACGTGCTTTTCCCTAGAAGAGAGATAATGCTTAATATGAGGACCATACAAAATGGGTTAACTAGGACTGAGAGGGTGACAAGAAGGAAATGTGTGGGCTGATTACCAGGAAGACTTGCTGGCACACAAAAGTGTTAGACCATGGAGCAATCTCCCACAGGAATTAGTGAAAGTGCAGTCAGTTGAAACTAAATGAAAAATTTACACTAAACAACAGACAAAACATAAGCAGCAATTCTGCACTTCAGGGAAACAGCAGAGATATTTCCACATACGAAAAATTTACACTAAACATTTAGTCACCCAGAAAAGCTTTACACAGAACTTTCTAGAATGGAATCCTTTCTTTGTCACAGCACTTCTGCTCCCCCCAAAGCATGACACCATCACTGTGCAGGGGCATTGGACCTGTCCCTTCCCGTAAGGCAGCACCAGTTCTGTGACTGCAGCCTGCCCAGCTTCAATCCCTGCCCTTCCTCTCAGCCCAGGACCCTGCCAGTCTCCAAAATGTGAAACTAAGGCCAAGAAAATTACCTCCTGCATTTGAAAATTACTGGCCTCCTCCACTCTGCAGACTACAGACATTTGCCATGTCCTTAACCAAGGCAGGCTTTCAGGGTTCTGAATATTCATATATTGCTTACTATAGACATGTGTCATTCAAGCTTTAACTAGAGCTTCCCAAACCAATCTCTTCTGAGGTTTAGCATACTCTTACACAGCTCAGGTCTGTGGCATTCACTGCAGTAGACAGGAGTACATCTGAATACCACTAGTCACTAGTAATACAAAAAGACCTATCATACCTAGAGTCCAGCTCATTAACTACCCTGAAGCAGCACAGGGGACTGAGTAACCGAGTAACCACAGGTTTAATAGCTGTGAGCTGCAGCTATTTGCAGAGACATACCAATATAAGTGTATTTTGGGAAGTGCTGTGTGCTGCTATGTGCTCTGTGGTTCCTTGCATTGACTATCAACAGCCAGCATTTTTAAAAGTCCAGCCCATCTGACAAAGGGACATCAGCCTCTCTCTTCACCAAGAAACTTAAATAAATGAGAGTTTTCAATATCTGGCAAGTTCATAGTCTCTCCAGTACGTGCACTTCAACACCAGTTACTACTGCAATTAGGAAACTCCCTTTGCAAACAAAACTGATTTTATTTACTGTCTGATAAGAGCTTTCAGAGGTAACCAGGGCACAGCAGAAGCCAGACAGCAAGGATTATGGAACATGCACTTCCACAGCATATCCTGAGTCAGGTGTTTCAACACTGAGTATTTACATCTGGTAAGAGACAAAGGTAAGTCACAGAAAGCATGCCATGTCATATTTATTACTGCCATGAGTAATTGACAACAAGACTTCAAGGCTTGTCATCCTTTCTCACTGCAATCTATCATCTTTCTTCCCCTTCCTCTCTTTATGCTCTCTATAACCCAGGATGACCCCAGAAAGAACAAGAAGTACCCAACTCATCTCCAGGGCCCACTGGCAATGAGTACTTTGCTGGGTGCAGTCTCATCTTTGCTTTTACTGCTAACAGTGGCAATCTCAATTGTAAGTATTTTATTGGCTGTAGACAAAAGCAAAATGGAAAAGTAGCTGAAACATGTTAAGTACCATTGAGTTTATCCTTGTAATAAATAGCAGGAACTAGTTTTATGGTTAAAACCAACAGAACACAGGTTGACACAGTTGGCACTGGTGGAGGCAAGGCACTGCAATCCAGCTGTATTACCACCATGGCAGTGGGCAGAATTCACCTTACAGCAGAAACTAAGAATACACACAAGAGAATTCAGCTGTTTTCTTCTCTGCTGAAAATAAATGCCTCAAATAAGTGCTTCAAGTAACTTTTAAGTCATAAAAATAGCTCATGAAAAATGGGTCCTTTTCAAGCTGTCTCCTTCTATGGGAAACGATGAGAAAAAACTAAGACCTAACAGCAATTAATTCCCAGCACTTCCAATAAAGTGCATTTTATCACTTATATTTATATCTCAGACTGACACAAGGCAGTTAGATGTAAGATAACTACCTACTATAAAGGCGACAGCAATAGAGTAACAATTTATTTCACTTATTCTGTTGGGTTTTGGTTTTTTTTTTTTTTAATTTGGTTGGATTTTACTTTAGGAAGCAACAGCAAGGGAATTATTTTTACCAGGAGTATAAAGTTTCCCCTCTTCATCCTGTGTTTGAAGGAAGGTTGACCTTCATTTTCTTGATAATAAAACTTTTCTTTCGCAGTTTTTCCTTTTTTTAGACATTTCAAGCTCATTACATTAGTCTGCTATTTCAGAATCCGAAGGTTGTCCTGAGTTCTGGAGAAAATGGGTAGTATCTTCAAAAACAGGTCTGGGACTGCTTTATCTAAAATACATGGTATTTTAAAATAGAATGGGAGGCATGGCTGAGTCACAGGCCCACACTTGTGCTATCACGAATCTTCCTAGGAAAATTAGGAAAGGAGGACACTGTGGGATTGACTTTGGTCTAGATTAGCAACGTAACTACAGATTTCATGTGCTTTAGCAGATCACCCAGTCCAGGTGGAAAAGATGCTACCTACAAAGGCTACTCCTGAAACCTTACCTTCCCAGCTATACCACAGGAGCACTCCCATAGGTCCTGCCCACAGCCACATCCTTGGACCACAGGATGTACCAGACTACAGAAAAGGTTTTTATGAAGTCTCTCCACACTACTGAAGAGAGCAGTCTCTCACACCCTCACCCCTTCAGACTCTTTCAAAACAGCATACTAAAAATGAAGCAATAAGCTGTTGGTGTGCTTGTTTTTTTTATATATTATAGGGACAGAGGTTCTCCAAGTTGCCATGCTACTTGCCTTCTATGTTTATGTCTGCTATATTTGACCAGTTCCCACAGAACCAAAATCCCTCACTGAATACTGAAATTATCTCATTAAAAAAAAAAAAGTTTTCATCCTGAAATCCATATTACAAGCCTTCTTTCCCTACCATATACCTAGCATGCCTATGGAGTATGCATGTTCCCCTCCATATGGTGGTATCTCATTTAACTGCAAAGGAATAAAAGTGTAATCACTGAAATTTTAAAAGCCTGTAATTTTAGTTTTCTTCTACTGAACTGCCAATCATGGTATCACAGAATATCCTGAACTAGAAGGGACCCACAAGGTTCATAGAGCCAAATTCCTATAGCAGACTCACAATGTAGTATTTTTTAAAAATAGAGCCATGAGAAACACAAATAGTAAAATCATGCTATTTTGTAAAGCATAACATAGGCTATTGCACTGTAGTATATTTTGTTCTGAAGTTAGAAAAGTCCCTCAAAAATGGCCAGAAAAGTACAGCAATTTCTACAAACATTCAGAGAGGGAAGGACACCAAGGGATTAGTTTCAGCACAGACTGAGAGGCTCTGCCTTCCTGTGCCCCAAATGTACAAGTCACATTTGCATCACTAAGTAATAGAAGAGGTCTAGAACAACACAGATACAAGCAGTTTAACAGTAAAGATGGTCAGAAAATCTGCCAGCATTCGATAATGGAATTCATTCAGAAAAAAAAATTCAGCTAAGATTCTTTGGAGGATGGGTAGACAGATGGGATGAGATTCACACACACGTCTGTGCAGAGTGGGCTGCTGCATTCATATTTACACCCCAGCTAGAGCATTTGGTTTTTTGCATGAACCCCAACAGCAGCTGCTCAGCACCTTTGAAAAGAGGCTCATTACTTAGCAACTTACCTCAGATTTCAGATATAAGAAGGACCAGTATGGTCAGTTATCTGACTTGTACTATGACCCAAGCCACAGAACCTCCCCTCACCATGACCTCCATCATAACTGACAACCTGGTGGAATACTTATCTTTCTGAAAACAATAAAATCATTATTTTAAACAGTTTTTACTAACTGTGAAGCTAATTTGATACCTAGTAAAATCTTTTAATAATTATTTCCCCTTACTAGAACACTTCAGTTCCATTGTAGTACTACAAATGTCATGTTCCCACTACACCTTCTATGCCATAAAAAAAAAAATCACCTTTCAAAATCTAAATGAATATATGAAAAATTCAGTGTTGGCAGCATTAGTACTGCCACGTTTGTCTTTTGGAAGATTAGAACTGGAGTGAGGCTGTAATTGAGCACTGAGCAGTGGTCCAGGAGGCAGGACAGCTCACTGAGGCTGGCTGCAGGATGCCACAGCAAGTGTTCAAACACTGAGGCTGCCACCTCCAGCTAAGAGCTAGCACCATAGCTTACAGCCCATGATGTGCTGGAGCCACACCCCGGCAGCAAGGCAGGCTCCTGCCTGTCCCAGTGCAGGGAACAAGGTGTGACAAACACAGCAGGGTAAGCTGGTACACAGCTAGCAAGGAGACAAGCAGTTTAGGGGGAACTGTTGTAACAGCACATCACAAAGCAGGAGGCTTCTCATCACCAGTGCTCTCTCAACAGAGAGTGGCATTCCAGTGATGTACTCGGACAGAGCAGCACATGTTAGGTAGGTCTGTGGTCACATACAGGTGGACACATGCACAATTTTCCTCTTCTTTCCACAGCCAGAGCAGATGGACCCTGGCTCTGCTGGGGATGCTGCCTGTCCTCACTGATGTGGCACAAGGCTCAGGAGGCTAGTAAGATCCATGGAGAACAATTGATATGCTAGCACAATTTTGCAACCTTAAAATGAAGAGTTGGCTTGCCTCCAGACAACTTTCAAGTACAAGTACAAGCACAGGACGGGCTCCAAACACAGGTCCTTCAGAACAGCCTGTTCTGAACACCACAGCGCAGATGTTTGTGAAGGGGAACAAAGAAGGATGCAGAGCTGGTGCAAAAAGTGGTCTGAAGTGTGAAATTTGCTCTTCAAAAGCTCTGTCTTTGTGGCCTCCTTTGGATCCTCAAACAGTTTGATGGCTTTTTTATATTGTGCCATCCAAAACTGCCCCCAGCACTCGAGGTGAGGCTGCCCCAGAGCAGAGCAGAGCAGAGCAGAGCAGAGCAGAGCAGGAGAATCCCCTCCCTTGCCTGGCTGGCAGTGCTGTCCCTCATGCCCCCAGGACACAGGGTGCCCTCCTGGCTGTCAGGGCATGGCTTGCTCATATTCACCTTGCCATTGACCACGACTCCCAGGACCCTTCCCATGGCACTGCCATGTCATTTAAGTCAAGCACATTATTGGTATCAATATACAGTAATAAAAGGTCTGCAATACACAGACATTCAGATCTGAACTTATAATTCCTCTAATCAAAGAGAACCCCAAACCTAAGCAAGAAAAAGCCCCATCACAGGAAAAGAAATATTGATTATTAAAAGAAGAAGAGTCTTGGAGCTGTATAAAGAGTGCACAAAGCTGTAAAGTTGGAATAGCAGTCCAGATCCCAGACCCTTCCAGGGAACTTTTATTCCTTAGCTATCACTTGGTGGAGCATTATTAAGAACATTTAAGAGATTAAAGTATGAGTTTTTTCAATATCAAATAGTTCCTTCTATTTTAAATACTCAGGAGATGCTCCATTATAACAACTGGAGATGTCCCATGACTATGAATATCTACACAAGCAAAGAGCATCATTAGGTCAATATTACAAGCATCTTTAAAGAATTTTACAAGCCCCTCCACATCAGTGTGGAGCTGTTCACTAAGTGAGCCGCTTTGTTTTGCTTTAAATTTCTATATAACTTGGTGTTTCTGAGTGTTTCCTCATTGTTTTATGCTTCATTATACTAGCATGAGCATGTCACTATGCCATAGACTGTTGCTAAGTGATCCTCTGCAAACACACCAAGTTATCGAGACAAAATCATAAACAATCCTGAGAGATTCAATAAATAAAGTTGCAGCACATCAATCCTAAAAAAATTTGTAAGGAATTAAAATTCCCAATCATCAACAACTATGCTTAGTACTTCTCTCTACTAAAGATGAAGTAAACTCTGTCAGCTCTTCTTTTAAACATTAACTTGATGGTATTACTGCACCAAAACTTGGCTACAGCCTGACATATCTGGGCAGTAACAAAGTAGACCATCAAGACAGCATTTCCATGGACAGATTATTTTTCCATGCATGATTATGCTGCAGTTGCATTTTGATTCCTTAAACAAAAAGACAGCATAGCATTACTTCAAAATCACTTTTGCTGTAAGCAGAGTTAGGCTGTACCCACTGCAGGAGAGATTTGGACAACAGCTATAAAGAACAACCCTCCAAAACTGGGTATATTCAGATGTATGGAAACGGCAAAAGCAGTCAGATTCACTGATTTGAAAAGAACACATCAAAAGTGTCACAGAGCCATGAGCTATAAAAACAAGAGACCTCTTTACTATTTGCTAAGAAAGTACAGGACACCTGACAATAATCTCTGCTCGTTCAGGACTGCCACAGCTCCTGGGATGTGACCATGGCTTAGCAACCACGTAAGAACAACTTTCAAGTCCCATGAGGTTCAGGGACAGTGAGCTGCCCATGCCTGCCTTTGGTTTGAACTCAGTCCCTCCAAACTGAGCAAGATGCTCTTCACCTGCAACACTACTAGCTGGTGTTTCACTGGGACTACAATTGGGTAAGGCACTCCCTCTCCCATTCCTGCCTGGAGAGATCCTCCTTGCACACTGGTGGTAGGCAGTGCTGAGACATCGTAAACAAAGACAGGAGTGTGGTGAAAACAGAAAGAAAACCTGCTGAAAGCATAATTTAAACCTTTCTCATCTCTAAGTCAGCACTTTGCCACTTCAGAGGAAAGGACCTTGACAAGGGAGAAGTTAAAGAGACAGCTGGGAAAATGTAATTCCACTTCCCTTCTAAGCTTTTACTACACCAACTACCCACTGCCCATCAGGGTACCTCACTAGCCTCTTCCCTTCCTTGTGCTATCCTTAATTCAAACCTACTCTGTATTAATAGAGAAGTAAATATAATCACTGAGCTGCTGTACAAAGGGCTGACTGCACTAAACTAGTAAAAAGGCATTACACCAACAGACCTTTAAATGCATTGCAAGGCCTGGACCATACTGTATAGACTGAACATGCCACAGCACAAGCAGCAGCACTGTCCTGATCCCTGTGGGCGCTGCACCTGCTCAAGCACAGCATAATCACACCTGTGTGGCACACAGAGCCAACACAGCTCTTGTGTGCATCCACTTCTACAGGCTCACTCAAAAACATTCAGATTTTTGGAAGCACAGAAAATGTAAAAAATGCATTGATTTAATTGTACAAGCAGGTTGAAGAACAGAAGCTAAGAAGAGACCCAGCAAGCAGCTTTTTTGAAGAAAAGCAATCACAGCATTTATCAAAAGACAGCAGAGAACTTGAGCATTCAAGATACCTGTCAGGGTGTAGCTTCCTCACCCAACAGGAACTGAAAGCAGTATGAGGACATGGCCCTTTCCTGGTAGGAAAAAGGTCCTCTGGCCAACAGAAAGTCATCAACTCTAACCTGCCTTTTTTGGCTCAGAAGTGGAAAAACTATCAGAAGCGGGGACCAGTGGAAGGATCTGTCACCAGCAGGGAACAAGTGCTATCTCTACCTCCTTTTTAGTCACTTAGTTCACTGATAACCAGCTATTAAGTCTTGCATGGTATGTAAGTCATCACAACAGGCTCATGAACATGTAATCTGCTTTGACTCAGTTTCAAACTGCTTTGTATTTAAAAAGAAAAAGTTCTCTTTCCCTCTTTATAGCTGCCGTTCTTTTTTAAGCCACTTAAAGGTTGTTATCATAAAGGAAAGGGTATTACAAAATAAGCTCATCTAGGTCACAGGAAAGAACATTTTCCAAGCTAACCTAAAGTGCAAATGACCTCTCTGCAATCAACATAAATTCTCTAAAGAAAGCAGTTAGCCTGTTCTCTAATCTTGCCATCAGTAAGGCAATGAACAATTTAACACTGGCTATGCCGCTGAGGGTACAGGACACTGCAGCTCTGCAATGAAGCTTCTTGTACAAGAAAACTATTTCAGATGCACTTAGACCTTTGAGTAAAGGAAGCTCTTAGCTCCAATCAACAATTTATGACAAAGCTAAAAAAGCTTCTCAGATTGCAAAGTCAGCCAAAAATTCCTCTACAACAGTTGTTTTCCTTGCATTTCAGTCTTTTACAGTATTAGCTCAGTCCCAATGGCATCTTTTCCATCTCGTGCTGGGATGATTCTGTCAAAACACTGTAAATAACTTCTTTGCACTTTGGCAAGGTACCAGGAGGAGGAATAGTTTTTTTTGTAGAAAAGCCCTCACTAACTACTGAATGCTTACCTTAAAACACACACTCGAACACTGACACTACATATAAGTTAACATGTATAACAACTTAAAATTAGACATGAACTTATTCAGGGAAGCACACCAAGTGGGAAATTAAATTAAACTATAATTTACTGAAGGAATCTCACGTTGAAAAATTGATCAGTGAAATCTAGTAAGCCACCAAACTATCATAGATCCTAAAATAGCAACCAAAAAACAGTGTAAGGTAAGTCCATTGCTCAGCAATGACAGAAGCATTTTATGGTTTTGTATATAGGTATAGTTTCTGCTCTCCCACTTGTAAGCTCTACTGCACCCGTTTTCAAAGCAGCACCACTCTCAGTTTAATTTTTTTCTTTAAATCGTGACTGAAATGTGAGATAGTTTACTGACTGGTTAGCTGACAGCATTGCTTTAGGACAAGCTGACAAGCAAACATTAACCAAAAGTTCACTGGACAAGTTCTCTTGACAGGCTTTTATTCACCTATAATTATGGGCAACAAGTAATTATTTTGATTCCTTTTGACAAAAATAACCTTAACGTAAGAAAAGAACCATTCAAGTAAAATGTACTCTGGTCATTTCAATGACAAACCTGCACACTGAAGTCAGGCTTGGGTTGGCTGTGTTTGTAATGTACAGTTGAGTCACAGAAAGCACACCTGGACATGGAGCCTCCTGGGAACAAAATCACCCTGCTCTGTGGGCAGGTGAGCTGGAGGAGAAGCAGCAGAGCACGAACTGTGACTACCATGAACAAAGCTGCCTCACAGAACTGCACAAAGCTGGATGGCTTTTGTAGCTCCTCTGGCTTTGGGATTTATACAGATTCATTACTGTGTCAGTAGCACACTATCTTTAAGTTTCTTCCCTGAAGAAACTGAGTAACAGAGAGCCTCATAGGAACCTGCTGGAGAAAGCTTCTCACCAGGCTCCCCCTAGTCTATGGGAATAAAGTCAATTCTTGCCCTCAACCTTCTCTTTGAAAAGAGCTTTCCAAAAGGAAGCTCTACTTCCATCCCATACTAAGGGACTGCTTTGGGCAGATCAATGCCCTTAGGCATCTAGTGACTATTTCAATCCATTTATTAAGTGTGGTTATCCACCCTTGCTCCTGGCATAGCCAGTAGAGAACCACACTAATCTCACCTAGAAAGCTACGGCAGCAGTCTCCTTTGTCACAAGTCATATGAGGGAAGAGGGTGGGGAAAAAAAAAAAAGTTAAAAATTAACATACTACAGCTCTGTGACCTTATGCTAAAGAAACATACACCTGGGATAAACCACTTCTACCTCACTTTGGAGAAAACTATGCTTATAATAATCTATATTTCTCCTGGTAATCTCTCCTGTCTTCCTCAAAGAGAAATCCTAGATTCAACAATTGCCACTGTACATTATTAATTGCACTACTTTTGGTACCAGTGCAAAATTACCATTAGCAGTAAATTTTTCCAAAAAATTGATGGTGATTAAAAATAAACCATCAAAAAGTCCAGAAGTGGTTTCCATCAAAAGGTCAATATTAGAACCATTTCTGTGGCTGACCCTTTTTCCTCTTCACCAAAAACCAAGCTCTTTTCAAACCATCACAGAGATATTGCAAAATACCAACCAAAGGCACAGAAGACTCCTACAACACATGCAGAAACCCTTTCTGTCTAATTATGTTTGGACATACAGCAAAGAAAACTATACTTCTGCAAAAAGAAATTAAAAGTAAAACCAAGCATATTGCTTTCACCAGATATGCAGAGTTAAAGTGAAAAATAAATACTTATTCTAGCAAAAGACATCACCCTTAAAACACAGTGCCCCTTGGAGAGAAGGAAAGGGGATGGGATGGGGTGCAGTTCAGCTGTTCTAATTAAGTTGAAGCCACTCTTCTGTCTTCTGCTGTATTTTCATGAAGGCAATGAGGTTCAGGAAAACATTTCCAGTTTTTGCTGGAATAAAACTGTGCTCTGTTTTATATAGAGGCAGCTTAAGTACATACATTAGGAGTTTCTCTAGCTTAAGTCTAAAGACCAAACACAGGAAAACCTAAGAAACTTTAAGGCTTAATGTCTTTAAGCACCAGATTTTATTGGAACCATTCACTCTCACAACATGAATACGTTTATCTCCTTTAATCATGAAGTGCCAGAAGAGCAAACAAGCATGCAACATTTTCAGATACAATTATCTCAGGTCACAGATCAAAGGAGTAAGTCTTGCAGAAGCTGGAGAAAGAAGAGTCAACATAAAATGAAAAGACTTTCCCCAAGCTCCACTGATCTTCTGCAGTTCAGACCTACCACCACCCTCACTGAGGAAGACAGGCATACAAATACCCTCCTCCACTGTTCTGATGATATTCTCTCTATAAAGCCTCCCTTGGAAGTAACCAAGTCTGAGCTGCAGTGGATACATGAGTCATTGCTTAGAAAACATCTCTGTTGAACTAAACCCCAGGACTGAAGACAAGGTTACAACTGCTGGGACAGGAATGAGCTTGCAACTCTGACAGAGCAGAGAACTGCATGACTTCACCCCCAATATACACAATGGATGGGGCATACACCTGGGAGAGGACAGTGTCAGAGATACAGTCACCCTTGTCATGGTATCATATTAACTCCCCATCCTTCCTACTCCAAGAAAAAACTTCAGAAAAGGTCAAAAGAGCTACATGCATATTTTACTTTAACACTGACTTTGCAGTTTCAGCAAAACTGCAAATAAGACAGGTTGGTTTTAAAATAAGACATTTCCTGAGTCACATGGCTCTGAACACATTCCATGTGCCTGTTTTGATACCATATCACAACACCTGCATCCAGTCAGACAAATAATTCTATTGTTTAATGCAGACTCAAAGCCAAGTCTTTTTTGGCCAATAGGCACCACTGCAATAATCATGATTCAAAAAAGCACCGTCTAATTGTCGTTTTGTGCAAAGACTGGGACTGTACACTCTAAAAAGAGGCAAACACAGAGCTTTACAACCCATCATTTCTTTGGGGGTCTAATTTTTATCCGTACTATTTCTTGATGAAAAATTTATGAAGCTTTGCAGTTCACAGAAGTATCTGAGAAGACATATGCTAATGACAGAAAGTCATTAGCAATATTATAGAATAGAATAGAAATATTATACACCAATCTTCAGAAATTAACAGCCCCATTTTCCTTCACACACTCATTTGTCTCTAAATCTATCCACTTAGATATCCAAAAGTAACTTAAATGGCATTCCACTAGGTGGAATATTACCTTCATTAGGAAACAGAGGCAGAATTTGTAAGGGACTTGCCTGAAGTGCCTTGCAGTAAGTGACAAGACAAGACAACACCCCACTGCAATTTCAGTCCCATTACAGCCACCAAAATCTGTGGCAGAGGTCCCACAGGGAGTGGATTTTCACTCAGGACTTCCCAACTCCCAGCCTTTAGCACTGTTAGAATCACTGCCTCATCACTACATACCAAGGAGCGGGGAGAAGAGAAAGGGGCTGGGCAGAGGTGACTCCATAGGCCAAAACAATACAAGCTCCAACCTGACAGGCATTCATTATACATTAGTTACAGAATTCTACATCTTAGTAATGTTTTCACTCAGGTGCCGTCTGTAACTCGCTGCAGAACCCACAGCTCTCCAAGGCTACTGGGATTCACCATCAAAAGAAAGCAGTCAAACCAGTCAGTAAGAGACTCTGAGACACAAAAGCGTCTTCATGGTTCGTTCACTCACTCACTCACTCGCCTCACCAAAAGTGAAAACAAATCTAAATGCAATTTGATTTGTTTGGCTTACTCTGACTAATTTTTAAGAGTAAGTGTTTGCTGTTCATTTAATTTGCTTAACCTAGATGGTGAAAATGTTCCATGGTTTTGTCTTCCTTCCGTGCCCAAACGGATGTGTATGTACTCTCCTTCCCCAGTGGACCAGAAAGGCCCACGCTGTACCTAACTGACCAGTTATTGCTGGTGCAATATAAACAATATAAATATTGTGCCAAAGTCATCTCTCCCTGCACTGCAACCTGTGCTTCACTCCTGCTGGGCAATGCTGCTCCTCAGCTACCACAGAGCTCTCACACAGAAGGATCTCTCTCCCCTACTGAGAAGGACCAGGGGACGGATTCTGCATGGGATTTGTTCTTCCACGCTCCTGCTGTTTCTGGGTTTGAAACTGACACTAATGCACTTTTTTGGAAGACCTTACTTTGTGTGCCTAGCACACCCTTTGTAGCACTGACACTAACAAGTATCAGGATCTTTCCAAGATTTTAAGCACTGAGCCCCCACCTTCAAACACATGCAAAGTATCTAACACAATCCAGACTGGGATGGGCTGGAGGGCCTCTATAGCATCATTTCCAAAAATGCACTGAAGGCAAAGCAGGCTGCCATTCTCAGGAAAACATGCACTTCACTGAAGGCCTGGCATGCATGTGAAAATAAACTTTCTTCTAGTACTTGAGAGCCAACTCTCCAACATCTCAACAACCTTGCTTGCTTTGGAAGCTTTCCAGTCACATCTTGCTGTATATGCTATCAAATATATATTTTACAAGCTCCTTTTCTTGGTTAGAACTCTGCTGTTTCAAGCTTATTCCATTAATACTTCATGTGAAAATAAACTTCTCCTCGTTTTTAGAAAACAACAGTTCCATGGCAACAAATAGTAGAAACCATTGTCATTAGTATTTCACTTTGAATTAAAAAGTGCAGAGTGCACCCTGAATTCTCCTTTGCAGGCCTCAAGAAAACCCATGGCTCAAAGGACAGTCTTCTTTTCCCAAGTAAAAAATTTCAAATATCTCGACTCCCAGTGAGTTGGGGAAAAAAGGAAAAACGAGACAGCAGTCCAGACCATTGTAACTACTACAATCAGCTGTTCCACATCAGAAAACATGTTCTCCTTCATATCCCACTGCTATTAAAAAGCATGCAGTTTGAAATACGATTAATCCCACTTTTATAGCCAACTGAGTAGAACATCTTTCTAAGATAAAAGAGCATTAGTGTTCATTTGATCCAAAAACACCCACCAAAAATAGGAAACCTTCACTATTTTAGAATTAAGAAATGTGACCAAGGGCTCTAGGAAAGTTTGGGTGTGAAAGTACTTGAAACAGCTTTAAGTCCCAAGAAATAGGAAGGCGCCAAACTTTGTCACACAAAAACCAAACTGGCAATTTGTCAGAAGCCAAAGGGCTGCAGCTAATTATTCTAGTTTTGCATAGCTTGTGAAACAAAAATAAATGCATGTCTCTATCAGAGGTACTTGTGATGATTTCCACTTCAGTGCACATGTTTTCACCCTTACATTCTTCAAACTAAGCCAACAGATTTTTCCTGAAAAACAAGGTAGATGTTCTTTCTCTCCCCTGCCAGCGTACATTCATAAGAAACTGGCAACTTCACTAGCTAAAGAAGAACTGACAATTTTCAATCCTAAATTTTGCCCTCCACTAATATGAGCAATGGAGGGACAGAATTTGAACAAGATCTGAAACAGCTTTACTTTTAAGACATGTAAAACCGTTATTTGCTAATTTCTTTACAGAAAATAGCATTTTTAATAATAAACACCTCATCACTCATCCACTGCATAGCTTTGTAGGCAGTCTTCCCCTGAAACAGTGATGAAAGAATTTATTAAGAAATGCTTCAGTTTAAGCATTTTCTGGCAAGTCACCCCAATGCCAGCACAAGAGCTGCCCTGCCTCAGCCTTGCCAGCTGCTGCCTGCCTAGCAACTGCCTGCAGGCCATGGCAGATGGGCTTCAGTCTTGTCTGTCACCTGTTCAGGACATCCCTACCCTTCTCTGGCCACCAGCTCAAGCCACACCAGCTGAGCAGGCAGCTGCAATGAGTGGGAAGAGCCCGTAAGGAAGGAGAAAGTAGGGAACAGCCACAGGAACCACAAGAGCACCACGTTCAGAATACTTTAAATGCAGCCTGAAGATAAAATGCAGCTGAATTGGTGCTGCTGAATTCACTGGAAGAGAGCCAGCAACTCCAGCCCTGCTGACCACCTTTAATTGTTCTTACCTTTGTGCCCACACAATAGCACAAGCTAGTGGCCCCACACCCCTTCTGAGACAGCTGCAGCTGAAATTCCTGCAGCACAGGTTTGCAGAACAGACCCCAACAGCACTGAGGCTGCTACTGCAACAGGTTCCCAGGGAAAAATGGGACACATCCTTCAGTCTTTCCTCCTGCAAAACTGGAACAAGAGTGCTTCCTTACCTTATGGGGTATAAACAAGTAAGCACACTAATTCAAAAAGCACCTTGATACTCGAGTGGACCCCTGCTTAAAAAAATAAGCAAATGCCCCATAATAAGGGGAGAGATGCAGGACAGTATTTTCTAAGAGCCCATCTTGAAAAGCTAGTAAATTGCTTTTTTGGGTTTTCCCTTGTAATATAACACTGGTTTGTGGCTGCCCCACTGACTTGGATTTAAGCTGCAGAAAGCAAATCTAGATCCAAAACTGCCAGATTTTAAGGATGCTGCTAATCAGAGTTCTGCCATGCCCACTGGAATAACAGAAATGAGCTAATCCTATTCAGGCTCCCAAATGTTTAGGTGCAGGCTCAGACTCATACTGACTTTGGAAAGTTCATAATCTTGAAAGCTTTTTATTTAATTAATCTACTGTACCATCTTCTAAGCCAGCTAGCTTGATGGATGTTACTCAGTTGTACTATATAATGTTGCACATTTCAGCTCTTGTACCTTGAGTTCACAGTGAATTCTTACTATGTTAGAAACTAATCAGTATTTCTAAAAAAACCCAATTATTTATCACCACACAAGTTGAGAGGTTTTCTGTTTGTTTTCAATGTGATGCTTTCATTAAGGTTGTACTGCTAGATAAAGGAGAATGGCTGCTTAGCACCTCACTGCCAGTCCTGCTCTTGCTTTATTTCTCTTTGGAGGATGTGCATGTTTCCCCACTCAATAAAAATAGAAAGCTGGAACCACTCTCTCTGCTGGAAGTAAAAGTCTGAGAGAGACAAAACACAAAACCTGAACACAAGTCATGAAATGTTAATTGCTGTCTAGCAGCAGCTCACTGAATCTGTACAGCACAATTAGCTCTAAGAAAGCAAAATAAAAGAATTTAATCTGTCTAGCCAAAGAGGAGAGGACTATCCTAAATCCTCCCTGCAGGAAGGAAACAGAAGTCACACAGGTGCATATCTGAAGACTTCCAAGACTTCCCTTTAGTAGCAGAAAATCCTTTCCTGCTCCTGTGAAACATCTTTGGAACAGAGTAATCTGAAGTATGTTAACAGAAGTCAGCACACACCAGTCCCTCACGCTTTGCTCTCTAGAAGCCAGTAACTAAACCTCACCTTCTAACTCACTACTTATTACCAGAAAGGAGGTCTACATTCAGAAAAATTCTGAATTTATGTAAAGAAGAAATTAGGTAAACATCCTGTGTACCTTGGGTTTTGATTTACTCACTTACTGTTAGATCTAAGAGCTGGTTTCTCTCTAACAGGACAGGTTCTTTAAAGGAGAAGGGGAAGCAAATCAAAGAAATGCTGCTGATTGATACAGGAAGACAATATTCCCTCTGTCAAATAAACCTTGTGCACCAGACAGATATCAAGACAATCCCTCATCTAGAAGCAGGCCTAGGAGGACAGATCATGAGGGGTACCTCAAGCAAAGGTTTCTAGCAATAAGGGATGAAGAAAGAACCCATTTCTGATATTTTCCCTACTGGCTGAAGCACATGCATTGGGATATATGAAGCAACATGCAAGTGATAGGCAAAGGGTGATCCTTTACATTTCCATCCATCCTGTTCCAGCAGACCAGCATGCACCAGTGATTGAGATATGCCTTTGGGGCACAAATTCCCAGTACAGATTAGTCTGACATCTCAACCACACTGTCAAATTTGAGACCATAAATTATGAGACCATAAAGTGTTTTTATGGGGACAAAATTCTGTCTAGTTCTGTCCAAATGTTTCCCAAAATGCTCTTACAATAAATAACTACTTTCCAATAATTTTGTGTCTATCTGATGACTAGCCATTAAGCTACATAAACATCAGACTAAGAGGCAACCTGTGGAAGGACAGCAACTTTAATCCATGAAGTAAAATGGAGTCTGCCCTCTGCTCAGCTAATGGATGCATCACTGAATTCATCTCATATGAGCCCCTTGCTGCTTAAATGTACAGTGCAGGTGCAAGGCACATAGAACAAATGTAGGCATTGGACTGTAATACACTGGGGTATTAATAAAATAATAATGTCCCCTAGACAGTGACACAAATATGGGCTAGTTTTCTCCCTGTGCTCCTGACCAAGCTGTGCTTTGCAAATGCTGGTTTGTTTTTATCAGTCTGGTAATGCCATTATCAAAACTGATGAAAGATGCTGCCCCTTAGCTCTGAGCTACAGGAGGTACAGGTAAGGAAGATGATGCTGTACTGGTGGAAGGTTAAATACAGTCAGTAAAGTATATGCCCTTTGTCCTTCTAACACAATGCAGTTCTCAGACAACCACTCATAACTGAAAGACATACTCTTCACTTTAACTAGCAATCAGAATTTTTAAAGTCTTTTCTGACAGTGGATTTTTTTAAATAACATGGCCTGATTTTTCAATTTAATTTTTGTTAAGCGCTTTTCTCCTGCTCCCTGCTGGTGTTCAGAAGCACCTTTCAAATGGATTTAAGAGCAACCTTAATTACTTCTCTCTCCTCTGTTGCCTCTATTGAGGCAGTTTCATCTCTGTTTTACTAAGTGAGGAACTCACCACTTCAGAACTCAAAATAAGCACCAGGTAAGTATCAGCAAGACTGAAACCTATGACATACAGCTCGTCTAAGCACACAAAATAAGCCAGAAAGAAAGAGCATGTTTTCCCTTCCATCTTTTAGGGCTCATAGTGTTCTATGTTACAGCTGACAGGTAACATAATTCCTTTCACAAGGTGACACCATCCTTTAAGTAACATCTTGTGTGAAATATGACCATTCAGACAAATGTAGCCAACACCTGAACTTATCTGTGGACGGGCCACAACTTGAAGGCACTTTAGTATCATTTCACTGCTCACTGGGTTATAAGAATATTCCTTCTGCCATAGCTTTTTTTCCAAAGGGCAGATCCTTTTTCTGTTAAGCTTGACTGCCTGTGAATCCAATTAAAAGAGTAACATCACCTAATCAACTATCAGATCTTATTAATTGACAGACACAAGAAAAGCCTAACTGCATTCCCACTTTCATTGGGGCACCTACTAAGCTGGACTGCATGTGGGCTCCACACATGCTTCATAAAAGGGGGATCCTGTCTTTCCAAAAGCAGTATCTGTTATGAAGAACTGAATGGAAATAAAAATCATTAAGCCCAGGTCATATTGGCATCCAAGTGACAGTAATGAAACTCAGTAAGCCTTCTTTACAAGAAAATAGAGCTTTTACTCACCTGTACTACTTCTATGCCTCTTTTCCTGAAAAAAAGGAAGAAAAAAAAGGAAAGGTTAGTGTTGGAAATGTGAGGGAAATGTAAAAGCAAAAACTAATGGAAAAGCACTGCTTCATACCAGAATGCAAACAAAAATCTGCACTAATAACCTGATTCAAATTCAGGAAAGCACTTGTTCAGTTCCATTCCCTGTCTAGGAAGCACTTTGGCAGATTCTGAATCATGGCCCCAGAAGTAACCCAGGATGAATACTAAGCAGCTGAAGTGCTGGGAATGATAGGGTTGTCAGGTGAGCACAGGTAGGAAGTGGCTGATAATAGGGAGGGAGCATCTCAATTTTAATTAGATCTAGTTTGCTTTTTGTTTCTCATCTGCCCTCAGAGTGTGCACATTTCACCACACCACATTCTGCATGCTTGACAGATCTCTTATTTTGGACAAAGGATGCATGTATAAATGCCAGGGAGAAAGAACAGAGCACCTTGCAGCCATTTATCCTCTTATTTACAGCCTTATTCTACCCCCATCATCTTGGTACACAGGATGCTACCCTGGACTTCAGTTCAAAGATCTGCAGTCAGTCTGATTCCCTCAAGAGCACAGTTCAAATACTTGGGGTTTATCAGAAAGTCCCAAGTCTCTGGCTGTATGGAGACTCTTTCCTGTGATCTTGAACTGCCAGGGATGAGAGACTGGATAGGGCCTATGAATTACACACCAAAATGTTGAGAACTGCAATTGGTAGAGCCAGCTTAGGCAGATCTGTAGAGACAGTTGTCTACTCTGCTGGTATGAGAATTGAGATTCAGGTACATGCACTGCCTTTGACAAGTTATCAAGCAAAACAAACCACTTCTGCACAAGTCTTGAGAGGAGAACTGAATTCCTGGCACAAAGCCCAGCCATTCCTGCTCCATGCCCTCCTCCCAATACATGCATGCTATGTAAGTTAGAATCTCTTCCTCACTTTGAAGACATAGGAAATTTAACTTAAAAATGAAAAGCCTCAGCAAGCACAAGACAGGAATCTCTCTTCCTTGTTCCCACTTGCCCCATATGTGAAAATCAAAGCCCCTTTTTTGGGGGAGGTCACAGAACAGGACCGCCTAACTGCCCTCAGTGCTTTTCTATCTGAGAGCGCCTGTGTTGTTGTCCATAGTCACAAACGCTGCACACTGCTGAATGCACAATGGCTCCTCCAGTTTTCCACCCAATACAGTAGGTCTTTCTTTTGGGAGGCCACTTCTTTGGGGAGGCCATAACAAAGATGCCCAAAGGGACAGGCAATCAATCAGCATCTATGACACAAATTGCCCCCTCTTCCACTTTACCAGTCTGGACTCTCTCTGGCCTAGAAGCAGCATTCAATGCACAGGCACAGGAGAGAGCCTGTTGTGAGAGCTCAGCAAGGAAATAAAAGAGAAAATGAAACCAAGCACCTCTTGCAAAGAATTTCAAAGCCCTCTTCCAGATAATAGTAACTGTAAGTGGTGGGTGATTAACATACTGCCATTATGGCGTGGGAAGCACTACTGCAGATCATCACCTGAGGCTGGCCAGATAGGTTCTCTGTGGTGAGAAGAAAATATGACTCTTGTAGAGGAAGAGTTAATAGCCAAATTGTTGAAACCATGATTTTCACAGAGCTAAGCAAGAAAAATGAGAAAAATTAGGTGGGGAATACTGTTTTGTAAATTAGGGCAGCAGACTACTCAGAAGCATTCCAAGTATTGTAAGCTAAAACTTAAAATAATCAAACATTTTTGCTGTGTCTGCCTTGGAGTAAACAGAACTCAGAACTACCATGGAAATACACCAGGCTTCAGTCAAAACTGCACCAGAGTCCCTGGAAGAACAGTGGCTGATGGCAAAAGCTGCATTTCTTGTTGTGCCTACATACACACTGAATAAGCTTTATTCTACTTTGAGGAAGATAAATATTTGCGAGCTGAGTGCCAAAACCATTTGAGAGAGAATCAGTCCTCATGGTTTCTGTAATCCCCCCTCAAAATGAACTTTGCAAATTTTCTGGGACTTACTCAACTGCACTGTCCTAGCAGAAGGGAAGAAGCCAGAACACCCCATACAGGCAGGGAGAGAAGGGGTGCCTGCTCTTAGGTACAATGCCACACAGGCTTAAAAAGGTACAGGAAGAAGGAAGCAATTACCAAGGCTGGCTAGTAGGCTTCCCCTTTTCAGAGAGGAGCAGGATGTCCTTTTTGTTACCTGAAATATGAGAATTTTTTCTACTTAAACCCAGGGGAAAAGAAACCATAGAAGCATTTTGAGGAAAAAAATCTTCTACCAAAATATCATCATTTGAAAATAAGTTATTTTAAAAACAAGAAGTATCCAACCAACCAGGATGTCAAGCCACCATGTACCTCAGTTTTGTTATTAGCTGATTCTCTGCCCAGAAGATTTCCTAAGCCAGTGACTCCAGGCTTTTCAGCCAGGCAGGTCACAGCTGCAGGCTCAGGGCAGCAACACATCCCTTATGCAACCAAGCACGCAACACCATCTATCCACACAAACTGCCTTACGTCACCTGGGAAAGGGCTTAGGGTCAGGCACAGAAAGAAAGCTGATCCTGTGCACAAGAAACTCTAGGACCTTCAAAATAAAAAGTAAACAGAGAGGACGAAGCAGACTGTAGGCCATAATTCCCCAAGAAGGGGTTGCCTGTGCAGGGCACACAAAGGGGACAAGACAGTTGCTGAATGAACTGTGCTGGGAGTCTGACAGAGTCATGGACCACATACCACTTCTTCTTACTGTGCTTTAAAAAGCCAGTAAGAAAAATACATCCTACAATTCTCATGTACATTCTTTTGAGCTGTTTCTTTAGCAGAGGACAGGCAGGACAGGATAGGATGACTATTTCACCTGGTGTACTGACCACTACTCTTGTGTCCCTTATGGTGTTGTCCATGACTTTCTAGCTTCCCACACAGTTTGAAAGTGAGCCACTGCGTACCAGGGGAAGTGCTCCCATTCCCAGCTGGCCTAGCTGCCTCCTGACAAATCTCTCTTTCTGAGGAGAAAAGAAAGATCATTATTAGCTGTATTTCCCTTCTGCCTCTAAAGAGGCAACTCAGCTGTGTCAAAGAGAGACTGTGTATGTCCACTTTCATTGAATAGACATTTGAAAAAAGGTCAGTTCTAAATTATATTCCCAGAGGTTGCTAATTTCAAAATACATTTAATTTCAAAGATCATCTACACGCTCCAACACTTACAGGAAAACCAGAAACATTTATGTAACTGCTGCATTAGCTGGCAATACCAAATAAAACCTAAAAGCTTGTTCCAACTTATTAGTTCCATACCTGAAACCAGTGAACAACTGTACTGGACAATGCAAGCCTCCCTATATGCAACAGCAATTAAAATAAGTAACAGCAATTAAAATAATTATCATGCTAGTTGACTTCATGTTTAAGTTGGAATGATGTATGGATTTAAAGAAGAATTCAATATCAAGTTACTAAAGGCACAACAATCAATGTCTTGAAATTGATGTTTTACCACAGCCTTAAACTATGCAGAATAGATGGCTTTTGGGATTGGGTTTATTTTAACACACAAAGTAAACAGTTTGGACTAGTTCCCCATAGCATCTAGGACCTGAATATCACAGTGAATGACAGTTGAAAGAGAAAAAGTTACTATCAGGTTGTATACCATAGTCTTGGTTAAATGAAACTAATTGTTTTTGTTGCATGGTCTGAGTGGCAGATTGAAAAATGACAAATGGAATTTACAATTTTTAAAGTAAAAGGCAATCTTTCTATTCTACATGCAGTGAAGTTAATTTTCTCAGATATCACTTTGAAGATTTCCCATGTAAAGAAGTAGCTAATAATAAAAACATATTGCTTTAATATTAAAAAACCACATTTTCACAGAAAAGCAATACATTGGCATCAAAGGGAGCTTATAAATATTAATGCATCAGAGCAAAAACCTGCAGCCACTAGGACTTGCCACCACACTGAAAACCAGCCAATACTGGACAGCCACAACCTTGTGGACAGCCCATTTGCCTTCCTGGCATAAAGGCAAGCTTAGCTCAGTTGCCTTAGCTTTTCCCTCAGCAGAATACTCTGCATTTTTATTAAATATTTGTGATTATCCTTGCTTTTTTTACTTTTCATCACTGATGGATTCCACCTTATTGTCTATCAAGCATCCAAGCAGCAACCCCAGTATCGGGGTGCTCGCTGTCCTGGGGCTCCGGCTCACAGCCACAGCCATCAGCACACGTGGGCATTGCCTGAGGGCATCTCAAACACAGCAACACTGAGATGCAACAGGGGGACCTTTTGGTTTGGTTTTTTGCACACAGATTATCAAGCAGGCAATTAATCAGTTATTTTTACCAATTTATACCCAACTAGACTTTCCTTTTAGCAAGCTTTTCCCCACTGATCTCTGTTCTGGAAAGTTTTATGTCTGAAATGGATCAAAAGTTGACATGTGGGGGAGAGAGTTCTCAATTTCCTCAGTCTGTAAAGCATCATAGATCCAAAGAAGAACGGCAATAGAGTGCACCTTTCCAGTCTGGTAGGTACAGATAATGTAGTACAGTAGAGAAAACATTTCACTTCCAACTCTTAGGGCTCTTTAGGTGGGCTGAAAAAACCCAAGACTTTGGGCTGTCATGGAAGACCTTTCAAATAGGATAAAACCCCACCGAAGGCAGCCACACGTGCATTTCTTCCTTGTTTGTATAAACAGGGAATGGTCCAAGTAATAGGAGCCCTCATATATCAGACACTAAATCACACCATAAGTGATTTTCACACCACCACCCCACTGACATTTGGTAGAACCATCTGATGCTCTCCACATCTTCAAAACATTATGTCATCCCACTTGCAGTCATAAAATTGAGTATTAAGAGTGCTGTATCAGAGCAAAGTGCCCTGAAAGGGACTAGAAGATAAGAGAGGATTTTGGTAGAGTGGCAGCAGCATTGCTCTGGTATTCACCTGCAGTGCCATGAATTCCCACTACAACACACACAAACATTCACCAGCATTTCACAGCAAAGATACAGCTGGAAACCCACCAACCCCTTATCCCAAAAGAGCAATGACAAAGTGAAGCCTCCAACATCAATGCTTCAGACATTCAAGCAGAAAGGAGACTAAAGGCATGAAAGAAAGAAAGAAAACAGGCACTGCGAGCAGTAACTAAAGGAAATAAACTGCCTTTAGTCACTAAATATTAAGACAAAGTTTCAGTCTGTTTAATGAAACATTACAGGGCTACTAATTCCAGCACTAAAAAAAACCAGTTAGTGTGGAAATAAAATTTGTGTATCCCAAGTTATAAAAATCATAAAGCCAGTAAATACAAACTCAAAAGAATGTTTTCTTTTTAAACTAGGCATTTAAGATGGATCAGTGCTGCTGAGCTCTGCCAGACTCTTTTCTTGGAACTAGTGACCCCGGGTTCTGGGAGCCTCTACTCACTACTTTCCCAGCAAGGACAGAAAACCTTTAACCACAGTCTTTTGAGAGGGAAAAAAAACCCTGAAAAATCATCAGTGGGAAGAAGGAACGATTAAGAGCTGCACAGAAAAATTATTAAAGGCAATGATTTTTTCATCCTACCAGACATGCAGAGATGGATTTACCACCTGATGACAATTATAAGCAATTGGGAAGGGTTCAGCCTTTGGCCATAGGCTTACCCCACCAGACATTATCAGATCCAGTTCCCAGCTATGGCAAGCAGCCACACCACGTGATCTCTTTATAACCTTATTAAAAACCACCTTCAAACCAAGCCGTTTTGGAACTGTATCTTCCAATACAAGACGTTAATTTCCCAAAGGTCAGAGTCCTTCAGATTTGCAAGCTAAATTGCTCTAGCGTCATCCTTTGGCTTCAATAAACTGCTTTGCTTCCTTAAGCACTGCAAAGAGCACACACGTCCTCTCTGCTCCCAGCTCCCTTTGTCTCCCCATGACCCCAGTCACCCCAATGTTAATATGACCCCTAATATGCAGAAAGCAAACACATGACCCATCCCTTTCAAAAGTCTTTCTAAGGTCACGAGACGCCAGTGATGGCTTAAAGAGACCTGAGAAGAGTCAGCAGAGTCATGAGGCAGAAGACAATGTCCCTTCCAGGGACAGACATGTTATTCATCTTTATATATAAAACTCTTACTGCAGAAGCTATCAGAGGCTTCTAGAAACATATGAACATGCTGGGAGGGTTCCTACGACTGGAGAGTGGGAATGGGCAAGGGAGTCACCCTCTGTATGTCAGTGACCAGCTGGAGTGCAAGGAGCTCCACCTGGGAACGGATGAGGAGACACTGAGAGCCTGTGGGTCAGGACAGGTGACACAGGCCCCCTGACCAGGGACACCAAGCAGGTAAGGCCCTGTCTGTGCAGACAGATAGGAACAGCCTCACATTCCCAACCCCTGATTCTCACACGGGACTTCCCAGCACAACCACGGAACAGATCCTTCTAGAAACAATACTAAGACACTTGGAAAATAGAGGTGATAGTGGACTGCTAGCAAATCGTGCCTGCCAAATTTGGTGGCTAAAGGAAGAACAACTGACACCATCAACCTGGACTTGTGCAAAGCATTTGACACTGTCCCACATGACACCTTTATCTCTAAACTGGAGATGTGCCTTGATGTTCTGAGAAGAAGCTCCAGCTGCTCCCACCCTCACTGCACAGAGACCACCAGTTCAGTATGGCCAGTGAGAAGAGGCTCTGCCAGGCCCCGCAAAGCATATGCAGGTTCTGCAGGTCTCCTGCACACCACAAGGGAAAACAAATGCACACCTCCACTCTGCTAAAGCCAAGGGTACAGAGAGAAAGGCATGTCTGCCCAGCCAGCTTTCATCTAGAAATGGCTTTTAATCTACTCACTCGGAAAGTTGCAGAGGATCTACAGCCTTTGGTTTCTAAGACTTTGGCAAACAGCCTTGAATAATCCTTTTGGGAGTTTTTATAGAGGCCAGACACCCACTGAGACATGCATAAGAAATGCGCAATATGCAAAATTTTTTTCATTTCTTGGATCTCCAAGAGAGATTGGGCATTTTTTTTGGCAGAAATTACAGACGTATTTAAGTTCAGCAACTTGCCACGCAAAAATGAGTTTATTCATCTCCAGGCAGGCTTCAAATAAGATATAGGCATCTGGGGCTTTTTTCTTTGTGCAAAACTTCATTATACAAACAAGAGAAAGTTAGCATGCCTGCTCACTGAAGAAACCTGATTTCAAGTCCTTTTTTCCTCTCCCTAAGGGATTGTGTTTTGGCATTGTACAAGTCAGTCACCAAGCCTCCCTTAAGTTTCATCACCTTTGAGAACCCTTGTGATTTCTTGTCTTTTACACTCACCAAGTGACCACTGTTTGCATATGCAAGGAACAAATTTTCCTCTACAGAATTGGAATCAGCCATAGATTCATAGCAAAAAATAAAAGGAGCCTATGCAAGGAAGTTACTGTGGCCAGGCAAATGCACTGGCACAAATAACAGTCAGATTAAAATGTATGCAAATGTTTAGCATTCCTAGAAATGCTAAGTCCTTTTCCCTTCAAACTCTGCATCAGTTCAGGCTCACATAACTCATCCAATCAGCTCCTGTTTTGTTTGAGATCCATTTCAAGCTTCAGCCTTTATTTTGGGCCACAGCTGTTTAGAGGACTGGCTGGTTAAACCCCAAATAAAAAGCTGGTAAAAAAAAAGAGTTCAGTATCATCTGAAACTAGATTTCACCTTTATTTCACTATGCAGCTTCCCCAAACGCTGTATGAACCATGGCAGTGGAAAAGAGACAAGCATTTAGAATCTCAAAGTGCACTTCTGTAGTCTGGTACTTTATTTGAGAGGAAAAAGATGTTCAGCAGAAAATACATACTACAAATTAAATAAATGTGAATTTAATTGCTTTTCTCCATTTGAACAGATGCAGATGCCAATATCAATAACGTAAATTTTCCTCCACTGCAACTAATTCTTCTGCTAAATTTTACATCAACATAGATGAAAGAAAAATAATTTTACTTTATTTGGAAGCCTACCTAGACAGGTTCACAATAAAATAAAAGCTTGGCTTCCAAAAGTGATGAGCATACTGTTTGAAAATATTCCATTTATTGACATGTGGCCAACTTCCCTGAGAAACAATAGGATAGAGCATTTGACGGTGCTGCAGTGTATTTTCTTCATGGTTTATACAAACTACACATGATCCTGGAAATGAAATAAAATTTCTGTAACATGCAATATTTGAATGTGGTACTTAAAATAAAAAGTATCTAAATAGAAGGACAGCAAGTAAATAAATGTTCTTTATTATAAAGCATACCAAATAATTTTAATAGCTGATATGAAAATTGGGGTGGGGATCAAAAAGACTAAATAAAAAAATCCCCAAGACATGCCCTGAGCAAAAACGCTCAGGCAAGACAACACATTTTTCCATTGATCGCATTGGATAGGGCTGCAGTTTGAGGAGTTGGAAATCTAACATACAGAACAAGATACCACTGCCAGCTTCTTAATATCAAGGCAATATAGACCATGAAGATTCACAGAAATACACCAAAAGCTTTGAGCAGGAAATAGGCATAGGATTGTTATGCACAGGATCACCCAAGGTCAGGAAAGTACAAACTTGAAGTTGGACCAGAGATCAGACTGAGATGAAAAGTCTCCCTTGTTTACCACAGTTTCTGCACCTGAAAAGACAAAACAGTATCTTCAAAAAAATCTCCACCCTAGCTGGTGAAAATTCCATCATGGTGATTAGACCACTTCAGAGAAGCACATGTATGTATGTGCTACAAGTACATCCATTTTATCAGGCATTTTATCTACTTCACATTACATTGAAGTTTGCTGTTAGCAAAAGATTAAAATTTTCCCTATTTCTTCCAGTCCATAGGGTTCTCGCTTTAAGCAATAGCATATGTATAGGTCTGCCAGAACATCCATTTTCTTGTTTGCTTCAGTGCATTATTAACAGTGCAGGAAGAGGAAAAAACCCAACCCCCCGATAAACCACAAATACTGCCTGGTTTTTATCCAAGCTGTTAGAAAAACTTACATCTGTCAGAAAGGTGAAGAGAATGATAAAGACAGAGGTTCAATGCAAATCCTGACTGCTTGAAAGAAATTTAGGGCATCCCATCTCTGTGAACCAAACATTCTTTTTCTGATCAGCTTCAGCCCTTCTGCAGGCATGACATTTGCCCAAGGGGTCCCTTCAGAGCTCTGCCTTGAGTACCCACAGCACGTGCCTGGCTGTCTCCCACACCCCTGAGCCTCCCCAGCACGTGCTGCTGTTCCTCTCTCATACTGACACTGGGGTACACACAAACACAGAGGGCCCTCTAATTAATCCTGGCCTTGTTTTTCTTCCTTGACTTAGCCTAGACAGCAGCTGTTACACCCATCGTTTCCATCAATGACTGAACACATGTGTTTTGAGATGACAACTTTCCCAAATTTGGCCAGGGCATGCAGGAGCTGATATACAACCCCCCAAGTGTTATTACATTTTCTAACCAGACTCTGCTTTAGCCCACATTCAGATGCTGGCAGGTCTGTTACACCACGTAACTGGGAGAGCCAAGCAATTTCTTGGGCCTCCTCAGATTTTTGAGAAGCTGCCTCAACAAGGTAAATCCTACCTTGTACCTGAGCTCTATTACTCATACCCTACTTCTCCCACCCAGAAAAAAAGCCTTAGGCCAACAGTTCAGCTGCATCTTTTACATTTGCTTCCCTTTATGGACTTATCTCGATTCTCTGGTACCTGCCCCTCCCCATTACAAGACTGCTGTGATCACAACATGCCGATGACTTTAAAAGATAACATAAATTCCTCTTGCAGGAAAAGGAAAAACTGCATTTCTATTCCAATCTACCAAATTACCATTGTCATCACTAAGGGGGTGGACATATAAACAGCTGATCCAGCTTTTGAGAGGGATTTGGAGAGGCAGTCACACAAAGGCACAGTAGCAGCTAGTTGTTTTCCTCTGGGTTATATTTGTTCATCTCTGCCCTGAAACTTACCCTTCAATCCCAATAATTGGCAGCAACTAATTAGAAGGGAAAATACTATTAGTTGATTGCATGTTTGATTGCACATGATCACAGAACAAATCTCCCTTGAACAAGCATAGTAATTTTCTCTTCCTCACTTCTTTTGTTTGTAGACACAAGAGCTAAGCACTGTGGAGATGCTGTTGTACCATGCACCAGGATTTCAAGCCTATAGGTGACTGCACAACTCAAGGCAAGGAGAAACTGCCCACTCCTCTGCTTTTTCGGACTGCTTTCCACATTGCTCATTATTGGATGCACACTGCTGCACCCTATGTTCTCCCTTTAGGGCTTTCACATTCAACAGTGTTATATACAGGATCAACTCAAAGATACTGCCAGAATTACAGCACAGGTTAATTGGAGATACAATCAACATAAAGGAAAAGGACTTGCTACAACTTTCAAACTGCTGTAACTCCAATATATATATATATATAAGAACTTGAAAAATCTTTATACATAAGAAAAAAATCTGCATTAAATAACACTTCAAAAGGCATCAAAAATTCTGAATGTCTTACAGCTTTGAACTATAAATAATGACTTCTGTTCATCCCATTTGCTGTTACTTAAGTTATCAAGTAACAGTTAATTAAAATGACTGAACTACATTATACTACTAAAATTTGCAAATGTACATATTTACCTCTCAATCTCCTAGTAAATAAAAAAATAATTTGCTCAGAATATTTTGTTTGTGAGGAAAAAATAAAATCCCTGAACAAGTGTCTGCTTTTATGCTCCACTAGCACATATATCTGCAACAGCAGGATTTCTGATCCCATGAAGTCTTTTTCCCTGGCAGCATGTTTTCAGTGCTCTTTGCACACCAGTTCCCTGCAGTCAGCTGTGTTTCATAGCTAAGGAGGCTGCTCCACACCCAGCTTTATGTAACCCCCTTGCACACAGCTGCTCAGCCTTGCTGACTTCACTCTGTGCTGGGTGGGTATTATCTGCCTAGATGGACTGGCAGGGTTTTGTGCTTGGTCAGCACGCAGCCCAAGGTGCAAATACACAGACATCACCTTAATTAAGGGCAAAAGCTAATCCAATTTAGCACAAACTCCTCTTCAAAATAATCCTAGTTGACCATAATAATGTCATGATTGTTATAAAATAAGAATCAAAACCCTGAAAAAGTTGCACTTAAGAGATTGCAAACTGTCATATTATTTGGACTACTCCCCCACATCTCAATTATGCACTGCATCACCCCTAATTATCTTCTCTATTTTCCAGATGGAATTTTAAAAATCACCAGGTTACTTATATTTTTGCAAGAGTAATTTGAACACCTGCATTTTTCCCTCCATCTGAAATACAGCATCAACATCCACATTTCATAAAACATCCTCCTCCAGCCTGGCCTGCATGTCTCCACAGCACTGCCCCGAGGCAGACACCAGGCAAACATCCCCCATCCCACAAACAGCTCTCAGACCTGGAAGGGTGCAGACCAGCCAGCCCAGCTGACAACAGACCACCAGAGCAGTCCAACAGCACCATAGCCAGGCTCAGTATTGCAGCAGAACCCTCTCTCAAGGCCTGGCTTTAAGAGAAGAGCAGCTCCAGTGTAAAGTGCTAAAGTGCAAATTTTCTGAACCGACAAAAGCACTGACCTACATATTGGTCAGACATAATACCTACAGTACCAATTACTAATTTCCAGTGGAGTTTACAACAGCAGCCAAGTGCTCCAGGGCACTTTTAAACCACAGACCCTGCTTGCTGAGGTACACTACAGCTTCATTTATGTCCCTGTCTTCAGCATATTCAGTCAGAAGTGACACTTGAAAGGTAAAAGATCATTTAATTATTATTCCACTCTTTAATTGTGGTGTTCTCCTCAGGAAAATCCTAGTAAAGTCACACCTAGACTTTTCACAGATCTTCCCTGGTGAAAATTCACTTCTCTACTCACATCACTAGTAGGAAAAAAAAAAAAGCCTACAGACAAACAATTGGGAAATGAAAGAAAAAATGTAAAACACCATTTTTGGCCATTTAAGGCTATGAACCGAGAAAGAATGAATAAGCCCTCGTGAAAACAAAACAGAATTTTAATATTCTTAAAAGCAGGAGTATTTTTCTTTTTCAAGCAATTCTCTGTAAAATATGTCACTATAACTAAGGCCCTAACTCACAAAGTCTTGCATCCTATCTTACAATAAACTGCTTACAGTTGATTCCAAAGATAACCTGTGTGCTACACTTGTCATTAAATTTCTCCTTCTCCTCATACACAAGAGAGAACTAGACAGAAGATAATACAAAAAGAGTAAGTTTCTTCTCATTTCTTCCTGAAAGTTTGCCACTGCCTTGGCACCAGGCTTGCTCAAGATCTAATGTCTCTACAGTCATACAATTCTTGTGCTGTAATTTAATGGCACCAAGCCAAACATCACTAGTCTTGCACCTTTCTAGTAGTGTAAGTAGGCAGGGCATGCTTATGCTGCCAAGTACCAAACACCTTCACTGACAATGAACATGCTCAGAAATCACAGGCAACAGAAGCTGTGGATGTGAAGCTCGCCATTATAGACACTTCACACACATAACAGAAGCTTGGATTTCTTCTATAAACCCAGACAAAAAGGTATTTTTAAAGAGCTAAAGTTAGAATTCAGTTTTTCAGTGGAGAGGTTTTACATTACATGGGTTTTAAAACTGCAGCCTCTGAGGAGGATGCACTGAGTCCCATCAGTGCCTCAATCAAAACCCATTTCAGGGACAGGACTGTAACCTCTGCCTCTCAGGCTATCCCTTTCACTGATGGTGCTGTTTACTCCCTCAGCCACCTCACTGCTCTGACCTGGATCACCAAGGATTCCACTAGCTGCATCCCACAGGCTCAACAGTTACCCTGGCTATGTCTGCACCTCGCCCCAAAGGCCCATCCACCCAACACTCCACTAAAGGAAGGAACTCCCCGTGAGTCCTTCCATATTCATCCTGCAGTATCCACTGCCTTCGTTTTCTGTTATTAGAAGCCATCAATGTGACACCTCTGCATTCTGGGACCCAAAGACAGCTGGCCTAAGAGTCCTCAGCCTTCTCAGCCCTTGCCTGGGAGGGCACTGCAAAACTGCAACCATCCCTTGCTGCTCTCTCACACCAGTGAGACAAGACAAGGAGGCAGCTGTGCTGCTGTCCTTTTTATCCTCCACAGCATGGCAGTCTCAGGGGAAAGAGAAAGACACCTGCTAAGGACCATCACATCTTTCACACCCAAAGCAACCAGCAGCAAGTTTTTGAACATCAGTGAGCATTTTGGACATTGCCACAAACTGGTACCTGCATGGCAACAATGACCCTGACTTTCATCACTTCTGTTCATATGCTCAAGATAACAGCTGGATTAGCTGGACAGTGCCATCACCAAGTACTCCATCCTGAATGGAAACTACTCTAGCAGCCCTTTACCACTTACCACACAGCTGCAGAATGGATGAATCACATATAGAATCACAGCATCAATTAGGTTGGAAAACACCACTGAGATTAAGTCCAACCCATGATGAAGACCACCACATCAACTAGACCATGGCAACAACTGCCATGTCCAATATTTCCTTAAAGACCTCCAGGGATGATGACTCCACCACCTCCTTGAGCAGTCCACTGCAGTATCTAATCACCCCTTCGGTGAAGAATTTCTTCCTAATGCCTAACTTAAACTTCCTGGCACTCAGTCCTTACCTTACATAATTTTTTCAACACAACTGGGACCATACAGAAATTCTTCCAAAGGATTTACAAAGCCAAAAGGAAAAAGACCACATTTAAATATCCTCCTTGAAAAAACAATTAAAAAAAAAAACAACAAACAAAATCCCACAAAAACCCAACAAACAAAGGATAAAAAACATCGTATCTTAGAGAACCAAGGGAGAGAGACCAGAAATCCACTCTCCAACAGATTAACAGCATGAGAAATCTATGGCACACTGCCAGTCTGAGTATAAAATAAGAACACACACAGTAAGGATCTCCTTTCCCTGATGCAAACATGCGGTTTCAGAAGCCAGTACTTGTCCACAAATAATCCACATAGTATCATGACAAAAAGAAAATAGTCTCACATCAGGACAAATCAACAACATGAACTTTTTTCAGAAGAATTAGAAACAGTATCCCAGCTTAAGTACATGCATGACCCTTGTATCAGATCAGAAAGGGTGCTCAGACCAGCTCAGAGCATCACAGCAGGCAGCCCACTCTGATTACCATATCCACCTTCTTCCCTAGATGTGGCTCACAGATGTCCATTTGAAAAGCCAGGAGAGGAGGCACAGGGCCTTGTAGTCTATAAAGGTTTCATTCTGGTTTAGCATTTTATTCTTTCCCATGAGAGCACTCCTTGAGAACTTCACATACCCAGAGATTACCTGAACACACTGTGGTCTGCAGACAAAACTGTTTTCAGTCCTGTCACTGAGACAGCTGACATACAAGAGCTTGCCTTAAAATACTGACCTTCTGAAGCAAGTTAACTGTCCCCTTTTTTTCCACTTAGGAGTGTTTACATTATACTGCTCTACTTTCACCATTAGGATGAGGCCAGAGATTCACACAACTACATCCTCACCTGTAAGGGAAAACTGAAACACTGTGCTGGGCTGCTTGCTGGTCACTGAAAAGAGATATGGTGCCATTTCTCAAACATAATTTCAGAAGATGCATCAAATGATCCTATATTTCAGAAAATAACTATGGAGTCTTCAAATCTCCTAGGAGATTCAGGCCTCATTTAGAAGGAAAAAAATAGTTTCTTGCTACAATGGTGAACAGCAGCTTCTTTTAGAAAAAAAGACTGCACACTATACCTGATCACTTAATTTTTAAATAAGCATGACAAAACTAAGCTGTTACCATGGCTGATGCAACCCTCAAGCAGACAATCATTTGAGCCTTTCAGATGTTTAATACAAGTAAAACTGTGGAATAAACACAGTGTAGTGCAGACTTCCTGAAGAGCCGTCCCAGTAAACAACATGCAGATGGGAAAGAAAACAAATCGCTTCTGAGAAATCATTATTTCTCTCTCTTTTTCTCTTTTTTTTTTTCAGTTCACAGCTAGGTAAGTTATATAGCACCTTCATAGATAAGCTGCTATAAGAAAAACAAGAGACTCCTACTTGGGGGGATTTTTTTTCCCAAATTTCCTGTGTTAGGTAAAGCTTCCCATTTGCCTCAGCAGGTTTATGTTCAAGCTCAAATTTATTTGCAGCTTCCAGAGTTTTCATTTTCCTGTGCAGGTTTCATGTGCACTTGGAAAATCTGCTCTACCAAATTACAAGGGCTTCTTGGAACTCAGGCAGCCTCACAAGAAATATAGCAAAATGTAAGCAAGAAAACAGTCCTGATCACTACCACTCTCTTCTGCACTCGATTGGTACACAGCCTCCTGACTCCTCTCCTCTTTGCTTTTCAAACCATAGTTTTATTTTCACCACAAATTAAAGTTACCAAGTTAGGAAAGTCAATGCATGAAGATGAAAGCTTGGCAAAAACTGAATAACTTACTCTGCATATGACCTGAAAACATTCATAAGCTAAATAAGTCTGAAAAAGAACAGCAGCTGAGTGCATTAAAATTGTTAAAACAACTCGGTATCCTCAACAACTATGTCTAATGATATTTCTTTACAGAAATCACCAACAAGAAGGAGACAAATTTTAACAACTTTAATTTTTAATTCTGAACCATGTGTTGGAATAGCTAAATGTGAATCAAGAGCCACTGAAAAATAACAAGATAAGAAGATACACAGTCTCTTCTTTGAGATCCAATGATCTATGAATGAACAATGTGCATGCAATGTTCAGCCACTGAACAACATTCAAACAGGTTTGTATTATTTAAGACAGGCACAAAAAGTGTATCAGAAAATTCACTAATTTACTTAAGTTACAGTGAAGCTTACTACTAAGCCAAAGCCAGGCCTAGGTCTGACTCAAGGGCCTTCTGTCTCGTGGACAGGAGAGTATTCCTCGATCTGGAAACTCCCTGTACAACCCCCATCCTAGGGAATACATGGAAGACATCAAGATTTAAACACACTTCAGTTGTTCCCAGTTCATCTACGTACACCTAGCACTCTGCTTATATTTCAAAGCTGTCTGGGCAGCATGCTTCAAAAAACTCTCATAGTCAAACTGTACATTTACAGTACACCAGAAAAAAGCCATTTCTCAGGGTTTTTGGGGATTGACCTTGCAGAAATACCTCTGAGTTCCTGTAGGCATTCAACACGGACAACAGGCATTTTAAATAAATAATTTAATTTCCTGAAGTGTTGGAGAAGAGGAAAAAAGCCAAGGAAAATTTTTTCAAAGACATACAAAGAAAGAGAAAAAGTTAACCTCTTAATAGTTTTTATTTCATCAAAAGGAGCTCAAGTTTTACTGAAAGAAAGCCTTCATCCCTGCCCTTATAGAAGGCTCCAACAATTATCCTCTCAAAGCCAAAGCAGCTGCTGAAAACAGCCCTGCACAGACATTACTGTTTCAAAGACCAAAAAATATGAAGCCAGAAACACTCTCCAGCACAAGCCTTTTACTGTAATATTAACAGCACTGCTAGGCTGCTCCTTTCTGCTTGGATCAGCCCTAAAGAACCGGCAATCTGCTTCCGGTTAAAGGGAGAGGGAACCAGGAGATGTCACACGGACCATGCACATTTTCAGAAACAAACACTTGGTGTTTCAGGTTTCACCACCAGAAGCAAGTGTGCTGAAAGTCTATTCTGCCAGGGAGCTTTCACACCCACGTATCAGTCAACATAAAAAAAGGTGACAACAGCACTAACAAGTAACAGGAAACTCAAATACTATACTTGGTCCCATGAAAATAAATTTCAAATTACACTACCATATACTTCCCTGGGCCAAACAGGCATTCAGCATACTTTCAATGCCATCTTGGTGGCATGTTTTAACTACTACCTACCATGTTTTTGATTCCTGGCCATCAATTGTTGTTATCAGGCTATGACATCTTTTAAGTGCCTGCTATCAGTAGCTATGGTACAACAAGGCAAGAACAAGCCAGTGAAAGAAATCCATGTGGTGATCCAGGTTTGCCATCAAACTTGTGCCAACATGAACAAATTCAATTTCCATTCCATTCTAAGTCTCTTGGGCTTTCCATTAGAAAAAAACAAAACTGAATAACAGTTCAGAATATCCAGTTCCCAAGGAATCCAACTACAGACATTCCTAATAGCTTCACAGGGAGCTGGATTAGACCAATATCTGCAAACATGATCAGTTCCCACCAAGGTCAAAGAAACTCAACACCTTAAAAAGTAGGAGCTTTTCTGAATCTCAGCCTAATTCATATGCAAGGATTCCTTTTTCAGGAATAAGCACTTAAACAAAGAACTTGTCCCCCATCTAATTTGTCTAAGGAACAAGATTTAGAGATCTTGCTCTTAGACACAGGAAACAGCTTTGCACCAGAAGAAATCTTTGGTAAGGCTGTCTTAGAATACATTACTTTGTTTCCAAAGTCTTGCCCAAGCTACTAACCAAGCATTTTAATTAAGGCCTCCTAATTGCAGTCAGTGTGATTTGGGGTAGGGGGCAGGGAAGAAACATGCTTTTCCACAGCCTGCTGGTACCAAAGTGACTTTAAAAACACCCACATCAGCTGTAGTAAGTGTTCTATCCCTGTTCTGTGATTTCAGAAACACATTTCCCTGTTTGAAGAAACTTCCCAATATCTGTTTCTACAGAACGATAAACAGGAAAATCAAGGAACTGGGGAAAATCGGGGAAGTTATTTGTTAACATATGAACAGACAAGGCAGGTCAGACTGAAGGTCTAACCTACTCTGCCTCTGGCTGTTCTGTTCTATAGCCAAAGATAAAAAGAAACATCCCAAAATACTGTTTTTCTTCAGTGATTCTCTCGCAAGCAGAGCTATGCTGTTTCATTACTACTGCAAAAATACTAAAGGAAAATCTGCCAAAAAGGAAAAGGGTTAAGCATTACATTTTAATAGATTATTCAGGACAAACTAGAGATCAAATCACAGTACAAAAATACTGTGCCAACCCCCACCCAAACAATACCTATTGTGAGTCAAGATGCAGCCCTTCACTGATCAGGAAACCACTGAACACAGTAGCACAAAAATGAGCAAAGACTTTTACTACAAGAGCTGGTGGTCATCACAGCACACCTGGAAGTGACAGTCTGCTGCAACCATAGTTCTCTGCTATGAACTTGAGCTTTTTACATAGAGAAAAACAGAACTCCCCAATGACCCTATGCCTCATTCAATCACTTCTCACTCCTCACAGTGTCATTGTGGGCCCCACTCGTATTTGACTCAAATGAGCACTCACATCCCATCAGTCTCTTAGAAATATTCACAATTAAAACACAGCAGCTGACCAGCATGAACCAAGCAAAGTCTTCTCTACTCTCCAGAGCCTTCTCAGGGAGACATGAGCTATATGCTAAAGATCTATGTGGTTTGATTACAATACCCAGAAGCAATGATAACCTGTCAGATACTTAAAGATATCTAAGACAGCCTTTAAATTACATTTAGATCAGACAATAGCAAGATCCACTATTTTTTACTGGAAAAAAAAGCAAGTTCTGACCCACAAAAATGCTCTACCTTGAGGTGCAGTACTAGTGGAAAATGGGCAATCCATCACTAGTAAGCAACAAAAGTGATGAAAATCAATGCCCTATAGCATATATAAAGAGTAAAGCTAGTCACATGGCACTAAAAAAGGAATCAGAAAGGAAATTTGCTAGAGAGTTCTTGAAACTAAGTTAGCCCCAAACAAAGGCAATTTAGACTGGTGGATAGCTATGACCAAAGATTTTTTAGTCTACTGAATCATGGAAAAAAAAAACCAAAAAACCAGAAACCAAAATTTGAAGCACACATCCTCCCAGATGCTGCAAACTGAGAGCCTAAAATAGCATTAGAAAGAGAAAGAAAAACAAAATGGAGTTTCATTCCCCTATCTAGTAGCAAGTTGCTACTTTCTATTCAAAGTTGGTTAAAATTTTGGTTCAGGAAAAACACCAAAAAAGACCTACTCTTTTCAAAATTCACTTCAAGCTAAACAAAGTCCCTGGACTTTGACCTGTTACTTGAGGCAGAAGGAAAGGTTACACCAAAACATCAAGCCACATATCAAAAGATATGACCCCCTGCCTGTTCACTTACCAATAGACCTTTCCTGCTCCTATAGCCCCAGCTCCCACTTGCAGCTCATGCAAACAGCAACAACTAAAGGTGCAGCACAAACTATTTTTCTCCACAGATTAAACAAGCTTTAAAAGGTAGCCACTCTGAAGAAGAAAACTTTTACCAAGGGACAAAGGGTGCTGTTCAATTCTACCATCACATACTTTTTCCCCAGCACACAGTGCTCCAACCCAATATGCCAGCAGTAATACTTCCCTTTAACTCTTATGCTTTCCCCTTTTCTACTAGATACAGTGCAGAGGTCAGCAAATACAATTGTGAGGGGATTTTTATATCATCAATCTTTCATCAAAATAGTAGTCTTACAAAGTTTCTTTCTCCCTTTCTTCCCTCTTACACATAGTTTTACAGGAGTTTTCTTTCAAGGCTTGCAAACTACCGGATTGACAGCTCCAGTGAATTAAGCTCCCTCTTTGTCAACAAAACAAGAGCAGCACCACAGGCAACCTCAGAACAAGCTCCCTCTATCCTTCTCTTCCCACCCCTCCAACTAGCAAGAGTATCTGAATGCTGAGCTTCACACACAGCTCTATCATGCCAGGGTGCCTTGTACAGTCTCTGATAACACAGTTTACCCAGACTATCTCAGAGGACACTTATGTTAAAGTCACACATGCTGGAAACATCATGACTCAACACATTATTGGGGTATACCTCTTCCAGACAGCACAGTAACTCTAAAACCATGAGTCTGGGCTGAGTGCATGTACATGTGTGCTTAAAGACTGACTGACAAAGCAAATCTGTTTTAGACAACAGGGTGAAAGAATGCAGAGTTGAAGCAACTCTTAAAGTCATACTTGAGACCAGAGAAAGGTGATGTTAACTGAAAAAATGATTGGAAGACCAGAAAAACTCAATGCTCTCAATATAAGATGAAAGTTAGGTGCATTAAAAAATGAATTGCACATCACATATGGCATAAATGCTACAAAAGACAGGGATTTTGTTACTATTGCAGTACTAATACAGCGCTGCACTTTCTGAATGCCCTCTGTTTAGCACTTAATCTCATCAGGCAGCAAACAAGGCTCTGGACACTCCTCTCTCTTCAATCCCAAGGAGCTTTTAGGTTCCACAAACCCCTCCTGTGTTGGTTTCAAGTCACAGATTATCATGTACTAGATTAAGTTAGAAAATGGCTTCTAAACTGTATCAAATCTTAGTTCCTCCTCCCTCTTCTAGAAACTTTTTTATTTTTAGCAGGAAAGTGTTTTCATTTTGGGGAAGAACTTTTGACATCTGAACTTTGNTTTTTTTTTTTTTTAATTAGTCAAGAGCCAGGGTGTTTTTGTAGAATGATTACCTACACATACACTTAAAAATAAATAATACCTATTCCTTCACAGGCTTAAAAAACAAACACACTAAAACCAAAACCCAACAAACTGCCCCCAACACAGCAAATGCAACTTTGTATTTGCTTATCTTTCTACTCACAGTCAAACTAGAGAACTGCCAAACTCCAATAACTTCCCTATGTTCCTGTGATGGCAGAAATGAAAGTGAGTTCAAAAATGCATTGAAAGATTTATGTGGAGCAGATTCATCTGTGGCTACTAAAGGTGGTACCATGGACACAACTGCTGCCACCAAAGTCTCTAAAAGTGACTGACAGAAGAGGGCCTGCCAAGAGGAAGGTGAACACACTTGCTCTGTGCCTCATACTTTCCCTAAGCATCTACTGTAACTATCCCTTCAGGTCCTGGCTAGCTGGGATCAGGTCTGTTTGACTGTCCTCACACTCTTCAGCTGGCCTGTCACCCCAAACAGCCCCAAGCAATTGCAGCCTCTGCACAAAGCAAGACACACCGATGAACTTGGGTGGAAGCCCCTCACCATTACCTCCCTGCCACCCTCTCACCCTTCAAACAGCAGCAAGGAGAGCCCATTCCAACTGCACTGCTACCAGACTCCAGTGACAGCAGGCAGAGGGGGCTGGATCCTCAGCCTGTACATTCCCCAAAACTGAGATGAGATTTTGTAATCAAAGGAACAGCATGTTCCTGGACAAAGCAGCATCTACACGCAGCTGCATGACACGCGGATAGAGCTAAAGAACAACAGTGTTCTGTATTTACATTCATCTCCGTGGCTTGTATTTTAACTACAAGGAAATAACCAAGTTTCTCCTTGAAACACACATACCCAACTGGGTTTAAGTGGTCACTGCTGGACTCATAAAACACACCATATTGCTGAAGCAGGCAGCGTTTCACAGCCCACCGGTACAAATGATGACAGTTAGCATCCTTATAGGGAAAGCAGGGTGACAAGATAAGGAATAAGCCTAGCCATCCCACCAATGTTTCAACCAAATGACAAAAGTAATTTCAGAATGACAGGGAGAAAGGACTGCAATACTGTGGTTGCCAACAGATCAGGCGTGGCATTTCGTAAGTGAACCTTTATGGTATCATTTCCTTCCAGCACAATTAATCATCCCAGACATCACTTGTTCTATCAGCTATTAACCAGTTGCCCCAACCCCAACGTGAAGATAACTTTATCAAGGTTAAGCAGCAAGAGTCATTACTAAGCACTAAAACAGGCAGTGCCAAGGGCCTTGTTTCCAGAGAATCCTCTGAACTATTTCCTCCTGCTGTAATGAAATACATTGCAGTATTACATGTATTTATCCATGCTTTGTATCAGCAAGAAAATTACAGAAAGTACAAAGAATCACTAGCATGTTAAAACACATAGAATTCAGAAAAGGACATCTCTGTTGCTTATGGCCAAAACATTCAACTCAAAACAGGTCTCTTGAAACACTGATTTTTAGCTCATTACTGCTCTGTGGGGAAACACTCAATACCCACAAATGTTTGTGGTGTAGTCTGATGAGACAACCATGGGGTTTCAGAACAACAGGCAAGCATCATGACTTCACAGCTCAATATTTAGTATTCTGTATTTTGCTACAGACATGTCTCATTCACTTATTTTTCTTCTTTGCCAGTGGCACTGTGGAGAATTCAGTTTCATGAGGCAGTGCTTTGGGACCCAGACTGGACATGCAGAATCAGTGTGTTACAACAGCAAAGAACCAAAGATGCCTTTTTGACAAGAAAAGTCTGTGAGAGGTATGATGAAGAGCAAAAATAAGCCTGTTTCTGAGGTGGAAAGACCAACTTCAAATTCCTCCAAGCAAGGAAAATTGACTCAGCAGTATGTTTTTAAGACAAGATATATTACAAATTTTCACTAACTGCCATCAGAGTGAAGATGATTGAACAGCTCAATGTGAACTGAACCTGCTTCCAAGTCCTGTGCTTGGCTCTGCCAATTACTTTCCTAGAAGTGCCATTAAGATCTAGAAACGTGATTTTCTCCACTTTACAGATCAAAGTCTCAAGAGCCCTCAGAGCAACCTCTCAATGTCTGTAGACCCTGCTGCCTGCATGGGTAGCACCCTGGCTGTGGGAAAGAGCAGACTTCTGCTTTGGTTCCCAATTCACAGGAATTATTTTACATAAGCGCCAATCACACCCCAGTCAAATTAACCCCAGCACCGAAGCTGGGAGCAAAGAACTACAAGTAAGGATATTCTGCTTAGAAATAAAGGACCTCCTTCAGTGAAACTCAGTCATTTTGAAAGCCATTCCTGAAGAGCAATGCTTGTCCTTCAAACAGGACTTCTCTCTGCAGACAGACAGAATACTAACTAGCACTTCCTAGTATTTGGACAGTATGGAAGCATCAGCAGCTTCCTCCTTGATCATATAAAGCACATAACTCCTTCTGAGCAGAGTTAAATTCCATCAGTACAAAACAAGCCATTGTTTCAAGGACTGAACACTGAACTCAAAAATGAGAAAATGGAAGATAACCAGACAAGAGAGGGTTTGTTTTACAACACTGTGCCACAAATGTGACCAGCCCAGGTGCTTATTTTATCTATTATCACACTTATTTTAGCATGTTTCACATGCACTGCTTCCTTCTTTCTTTGGAACATGCTCAAGAATGTCATCTCACTGAAAAGTGTCAACTGCTGAGATGAATAGCACATTATCTGATCAATATCAAGAGATACGCTATCAATTCCCAGGTACAGCACATTAAGACAGGGCAAACACTTTCTGTCATCTCAACCCACTCACACTGAGCCTCTATATTCAAGAGACCTGCACACATTTAGACTGGGTGCTTAGACTTCCCAAGTCATGACTACCAAATTAGTAAAGGGACTTCAAGCTACTTAATACACACTACGAATGATTTCTCAGGTACCTTCTGCACTACTACAGATTGAACCAAGTCAGGGACAGCACTGACCTCAGGAGAGGTCAACATCTCTGCTCTGAAACAGCACCACAGGCCTGTATCATTCCCAGCATACTTGTCCACATTTGGTGGTCGTAGTGGTCTCAAGAAAAAACTCCACTGCCTACCTCAACAATTACAGCATCTTTTTCACTTACCTATCATCCCTCCTTGGCACAGTTCAAGGCCACTACTTTTTCTTCTACCTACAACAGAACTGGGGAATATGCTTGGCAAAAGAGGGGGGAACATGTCTTGTTTCTTTTTTCTTTCCTACAACAGCTTTTTATGGGCAAGATCATCTCCAGCCTCTCCTTTATGCTGAACAGCATAGTACAATACACTGTATTTACAAAACCTTCAATTCTTCCCACTGCTCTCTTTTGGGCACTTTCCAGCTGCTTGACCTTTTCCCTGAAATGCCGTGCCCCAGACCAAAGGCAGTAGGTGAGGCTCCTGCAGCAGCAGCAGCGTTATCAGCGCTGTGCAGAATGGAGACATTACTTCATGTGCCTTGCAGGCTCTGCTTCCACTTACGCACCCCCAAGACGATATTTGCTTGGCCTTTTTTAGGGCTTCTTTTTTGGCAACACTGTCAATTTGCATCCAGCCTGTGATCTGCAAAAGAATGCAGATCTTTCTGAGAAAAGCTGCCACCTGACCAGGCTTATTACTGTTCCTTGCTGCATATCAGTTCCAACAGGTTGTGGTAAAGGGATGTGCCATAAGGAAGACGCAAACTTCCTGAACCCGAGGTAAATGATTGCTAGACCGCAACAGCGAGTCGCTATGAAAGGGTGATTGTTACAGTCACTTGTGTTGTCCAGCAGCTGTGCTGTGTTCCCATGAAAGGGTTCTGCAAGCATAACACCGTGAGCTTTGTGTGAGAAGAATGCCTGTCAGTAGGTGCTCTCAGAGATTAAGAAGATGCACACGTATCCAGCTCTTCTGGGATCTAAAGTCTCTATGCATTACAGGAAGAAGGAGCAGGAATCCAGAAATAGAGTGAGCTTCTCCTCCAAGAAATACACCCTTCTTTGCTACTACCTTCAACACTTTTTCATGGCTTAGTATAATTTCTACCATTAGGCCAGTTGTCTTTGTTAAGAATTGATGTCAAAGAAATTTACCCACCCATCTAGCCCCCAGTTACTTCTCATGGTATAGTATTTCAGACTAACACAACCAACAATGGGAGCTATTGATCAACATACATACATTTTATTTTAATGGATTTTAAGGTTGTAAAAGCTAACTGGGACAAGCCAGATATTTAACAAAAGTAGTATTTAGGGGTTTTTTGTGGGGAATTGGGGTTAAAGAAAATCCCCTGAGTTCTTCCTGGAAAAAATATATAATATACTTCCTGCCTGCTATATAAAGAAACAGATTAATTTAATACCCTCAAACCAGCATTATTCTTAAATCTGTCTTAAAAATCATGTTTAGGTTCTTGTGCACAGGCCACAGCACACAAGGGACCACAAATAAAGTTTGGAAGAGAAAAAGAGAACCATATGGATCTACAGCACTGACAGCAGCGCTTACTATTTTATAGTAGATTACTAAATAGCGTGATTTCTCATGTGCTAAACTAAGACTTAGCTATATCACAAAAATTAAATGGACAGAAGCTGAAGAATCAATTTAGCCTAAAGAAAAGGAAAAAGAACCCAAACAAGTTCAAGTCACACAGAAAGTTAAATTAGGCATACTAGTATTTTGGTAGGGAAGAAAAAAAAAAATCATTGGTTGCTATGTTCAGCAGATCGACCTGGTATCAGCCTCAAAATAGCTCCATCATAACTCAATGAAAAAAAAAAACAACAAAACAACACATCACAATGACTAGTCATAACAAAATGGTCTTCAGCACAGGTGACAGATGCTCTGTTGGAGCTACATACCCAAAGTTCTGCGCTAAATCCCAGGCCTGCTGAACTGATGCAGGCCACAACTCAAGAACATCACCCCAAGTTTCAAAAGAGTCTTTACCAGTGTGCAGCACATGGGAATCCCAACTGGACCAAGACAACTCAGCTTCCTGCATGTCAGAGGAGCTATCTGTTTGTCATGGATGATCTCACAAGGAGGGAAGATAACAATTTGTCTGACTCACTAAAAATCAAGACAACTGGACTTTACTAGAAGGCATAACTCAATCAGCCTGTTTCCATTGCCTTCTGTGGGCAAAATTTGAGTTTCTCAGCATGTCTATCATTTCCTGAGAACTTCTTCCTCCCAGATGTTCAGCCTGTTTTATGGAAAAAAAAAAAACCCAGCAGGGTAAAATCTTACCATAAATAATCTGGTCATTAGGGTGTACATGCACAGCACTTGTATCAGTCAAATTGGGAGATTTATGATGAAATGAATAACATTTTCAGGCAACTCTTCAACTCCTTTTCTATTTGTTTTCTACATGCCATTAAGAGGAAATTCTGACTTTGTACGTATATAGCTACACAGAAAAGCTACCACATTACCACACAAACTAACAAGCTGCACACGTGAATGCTTTTGTCCAGAATAACTGAGAAGCAGCTTATCATTTAGAATTGGGTGACTTTAAATTAGCTCCTCTTGGCTGAAGCATATTTCACTTCACATCACTATAACTTATTCATATTGCTGTGACCTTACTGCCTCATATCTCCAGAGCTCCCAGAAGAGACTACAGTAACAGCTGACAAGCAGAACAACTACCAGGAAAATGGAGGCTTTTACAGAGCAAAGAAACATTTGTAAATGGCTGCACCTCACTAATCTTAACTGGTGCCAAACACATGCAACTCATTTTCTGAGTAGATCTGTCCATTTTTACACATATGTGCCACTCCTCATATGGCATGAGCAGGAGTCTCTTCATCCACAACATCCACAGAGACCCAGCAGCATGCATATTTTATAAAATGATTACATGGGCATCCAAGAGTCCTTACCACTATCTGACATTCACACAACAGCTCTCCCACCTTCATAATGGAATGTGGCAAATCCATTTCCCTACCTCGTATTACTGCTCATGCACCTGCACAGACAACCATTCCAAGGTCAATGTGATGAGCATGGAACTGATTGGATTGAGAGTCTTTGCCAACTGCATAACCATTAAACCCAGCTTGAGACAGAAGATGAGACCAAGCAGTTAGAGAGAGGAGGAGCTGTTCCTTTCAGCAGCAGCAGCAGCAGGTACACATGACAACATCAGAACTACACACTTATATCACAGGCTCCTAAATTCTCTGTTAGGAATGCCTAGAAACCTTGCATTACTTTTCAGCAGGGCATAGATACCCTATATTTTGACAACAGACAACAACCTAAAGCTCTGAGACTGTGCCACCTTAGCAGAACATAAGGGCTCACAAGAAAGTCTATTTGAGATGCACCAAGCAGACATTTGCACACTGCAGTCCCACAAGGACCCCACACTGAAGGAACTGCAGCTGCAGCATATATGCTGGAATGCAGATACTTCTAAGTGCAATACAAAGCATGGTGTTCTAGCAGCTTTACTAAAAGCACAGGACAACTTGGCAATAGTAGTAAATTGCCTAATAAATTAGCTGACAGTATAAGAAACATGTACCAAGTGCCCTGTTCCACAAAAAAGAGCTCAACCCAGTATCACAACTCAAACAGGAATGCCTTCATATCAGCAAGGCTGAGAAGGAAACTCTCTTCTCACCACTGAAACTGACCCGACACATGGAACAGAACATAAGTCTTGCTCCTATGTCAGCTTATGAAGCAGCTTATATAGGAAAGAGCTGCTGGGCAAAACCAAAACCCACCTCAGGAAACAGACCAGAGCTGAGGTCACACCTCACCCCAAAGGAATTCCCTTGCCATAGTACTTCAGACATAGCAGGGAGGATGACTAACCTGGCACTGGGGAGCAAAGTCACATTCCTCTCTATACACAGTGGCAGGTTCAGCCAGAGGATCAGAGTGAGCTTGGCCCATCTTCAGGTTTGATTTCCCTTGAGAGACATCAGCTACAGGCTTGAAACCAGGCTTCCCAGGTAACAGGCCAAGTGCTCTATCCTCTGGGTCAATGGCTCTTAAGGCACCATTCAGAAATCACAGATTCTCTGCAACAGGCCTGTAAAAACACTCTGCCTTTTTGCTCATCATTCTGCTCAGAACCCCCAGGGAGATGTAGAAGCATTAAGGTCTGCACTGGGGTGCAATTCAACCATACGGGATCACTGGTCTGGGCTATGAATGTGAAGGTAGATACAACCACAGGGATTACCTTTATCTCTACAAAGTTATGCTCTATAAAAATACAGCTCAGGTAGGACATACCTAGACTGTCAGTGAGGACCAAGAATGCAGGTGAACTCAAAGGCCTTTGATAAGAGGAAGAGTCCTTTGTGGATAAAACGATTAGGCAAAAGTCCAAGACACTGTGTTCAGGCAGAACAGCTCTTTTGTAAGTCGTAACAGAAAGTTTCAAGATGGATACAAACATGAGGAAAGTATTTAAGGTTCCTGCCCAGAATCTGTGGAGCAGAAAGGTGAAACTAGGACTGCCTACACCTCAAAGCTACACCTTAGCTTCTGGTCCACTCACACTGGCTCATGTCTCATCTCAGCTCAGACAGTCTAACCTAAAACCTGGAGCCATGCTTAAGAAAGTGGTCCAGCACTTAGAGTCTCTCTCTCAGAGAATGCTTTGAACAGATTCTGAAATGTCTGTCCGTGACCTCTTTTAGATGTCAGTGCTTTGCACAAAGTGGCTGCCCTGGCAAACAGTAAAGAAATAAAGATTCTCCTTATCCTAATAATTCCCAGCATGCCTCAAGAGTTCATTAGGAGGCTCCTCTTACTTTCCTGGACTATATAACTGATTCATTACAAACTCATACAAACAAATCTGAACTTTGTAGTCATCCAGAAAGTATATCCCTAGGCAACAGGCAAATAAATTCCAAGTAGCAGTCACCATAAAGCACATAGAGTAGACAGACAGATACATAGTCCACTCCTAACATATGAATCATTGTACAGGAATGAGTACACTTGTTTTTTACCATACACAAGATTTCTAGTTAGATGCATGTTAAGCTTGGCATGACATCTTCAACAGCAAAAAAAAAAAAAGCTTATAGGCACACAAGTTATCAAGTAGACATTATCCATAAAATACTTGAAATCTTTGCCTAAATGAATGCAGCTTCCCTTCGCTGTCAATAGAAGTTACTAGGAATGAAAACACAGCATCCAAGATATCAGCAGAATGTGCTCCAATGACTGTACTGATACTTAAACCAAACATTTAACTCTGCTTGTACAGAAATGCTAATAATGCTTTTAAAAGTATCAAAGCACGTATGAACAGCCATCTCTATCCAGTGCCTGTAAATGCTATTCAAATTGATCTTCCCCTGAAGAAGATGAAATAGCCTCATTTTCACCACAAAATTAGTAAAGTGTAGCAAGAGAGACACTTTGGGGTCAATTTTCACAGCAGCACGATGACCCAAAACTATTAATAAGTTTGTACAGTACACAAAGAAATTGTACATCCATGTTATGTAACACAAGTGTAAGGAATTTCTACGGTAGAGAGAAAGGAAGCAAAGCACTTAGTCAAAAAGAGAAACAAGGAGAATGAAGGAGAAAAAGTCTGCTTTGGAGACTGCTAAATATAACAATGCAGAATACATAATACCAAGAAGTTTTTAATGGATTTTCTGAGATTCGCTGTAGTTTCTAGGATGAAAAACAGCCTACTACCAAACCTCAAGACCTTAAAAATTACATTTTTTGTATGCCTAATAGAGGTAAAAGTGTATTTTTGAGCATCACAAAAACTAACCTACAATCTCACAAAAGGGAAAAACTTAGCATTATTCATCAACAAGAAGTTTTGCTTGGAGAACCACATGATGTCTAATTAAACAACTTGTGGCCCTTCCATACGAGTCTCATAAATTTTGCTGAAGTTGACAGAGGGGATACAGAATGCGAAGTACAAAGGCTGATGTAAAAGTTTCTGTCACTTTCTTGAAACAGTTTTCTGTTCTGCCTCTATCATCTTTACAGAAAGAAGCAAGTGCCGTCAAGACAAGTTTCACAGGAACTGGTGTTTTTAGCATGACATGCTTTAATTAAAGTGTATTTGAAGCCTCATTCAATATATTCTGTAAAGTTTGCAGCATATTTTTCAAGTATCAAAACTGATAGAGTATCCTTGTTATAAACTTAGTATTAGAATGAAGTAAGAAAAAGATGTTATTCAGTACCAGAAATTGTAATGCATGCGTCACAAGACCCACATGGAGTTTAAACTTCCAATTAAATAATAAAATCGTGTAATATACTTCAAAAGTTATCCTCTAAGCTATTCAGATAAAGTCTAACTACAGCTTATCAAGCTAACCTTTACCTCTGGGACAGCACAAAATAGATGCAATTATACCATCTTCAGACGTCTCATTCACATCCCAAATGAATACAAGCTTACTCAGGGATTTGCGGACCCTAATTTTACGTGTTTTCACACAACTTGAAGGAAAGTTATTCCCAAATGTTCGACTCTTGCTAATAATAACTGCGCTTTGGAAGAGGGTCTGCAAAGATCCCAAATTACCCTATTTTAACGGGAATACCAGAGACCTCTCGGGAAGCAGGGGGCAGAAATGTACCCAGGAGGGCAGTAACGTGGGGCTGTGCCAGGCTCTTGCACACCCACGGGGACGCCGCACCATCCCGGATAGTCTCCCTGGAGGGGCCGGCAGCGCCCAGGTGAGCGGGACGCAGGAGCACTTAGCCCGGCCCGACGGCAGCGGGGCGGGGTGCCCGGGGCGCTGCGAGCCCG
>WEIU01020850.1:36640-126905 GCA_013389925.1 Aegithalos caudatus | reverse complement strand
GGGGGGCGGGAGCGGCCGTGTAGGACCCTCACAGCTCCCGTGGCTCCTGATAAACTGCTGGGAATTGTTGAGAGTACAAAACCCAGCGTGTTCTCACTTAAGCCCTGAAACGCTACGTTTTTCTTTCCAGGAATTTCCGCTGTGACTGTGGAAATAGCAAGTTCAAAAATCTGCAGTGCAAGTTACTCCCGGTAGGTTCAGACAGGTTTCAGGCTTTTTCGGGAGTCAAAATAACAGTTTTGGGAGGTTGGTGCCTTGCCTCTGCCAGTGCTGACTCATGCAACACATCCAGTCTTCCCAGGAAGTTAAAAAAGATGGGACTATTATCACAAGGTATAAAACTGTTGAGGAACCAAAGGGAAATTTGGGAGGAGATGGAACATTCGGTCCTTGTTATCCATGAGTGCAGCAGTTCTGCATCCATGGTCAGTGCACTTAAAGGTTGTGGTGTTTCTGCTCTAACACATCTCATTAGCTTTAAGTTGTTTCAGAATAACCTTTGGGGTGCAATTTTGCAGTTGCTTTAAGAAAATTATAAGCTGTGCTGCTGTCAGAGGGACAGCTCCCTTTCCTTATTTGTGGTGGCATTAGTGCTCTAATATTTTGTCACCAGAGCCTACTGATGTGATATTTCTTTACTCTATTACTGTATTTTGCCTATACTTTTATACTTTGTGGGCATCTTGAACTTGTTAAGTATCTGGCAATCTTCTGGGAAGCAGCAACAGGATGCTGCTTGGCGTGCTTGCAGTGGTGCTCCCAGAATAATAACAGTCCAAACATTGAAACAGACAGTGGTTTTGCATATGCCTGTTTTGTTCAAAGAGAATTGAAATGGATCCAGAGCTAGTCAGCAAAGTCACAGTGATCCCTACAGAGATGCCTGTGACAATTTTAAGATGTTCCCATTTGTCATTTGAGTCAATGAAATGGACCACATAGTTGTTCCTTCTTCTTCAGTTCAGTGAAAATTCAATTGTACAGGTTAAGTGAGCTTTAGCATCTGTCCATTAATCTGTCTGACACCACAGTTGCCATTTGTTACAAAGGTGAGCAGACTGTTTTTTCTCTTTGCTTTTGAACTTTAGCATTCCTTATGTGTCCTATCTGTTGCTCAGTGTTAAGCAGAAATGTCTGGAGAATATCTTTCTTTTTGTATATTCAGGCTGATGAAAATAATGATGCTTTCAGAAAGTAAGAGGGAACAAAAACTGTGTTTTTACTGTCTCTGTTTTTTTACTGTACTGTCTATTAAGACTTTTCCCCCTTTTCTCCTAGGAAAAGGCCAAGGTGAATTCAGGAAATAAATATAATGACAATTTCTATGGATTGTACTGTATATGTAAAAGACCTTACCCTGATCCTGAAGATGAGGTAAGAAATACAAAATCCAGTAGTAATCCTATATAGGTGATGTTAATGTTAGATACTGTGTAAAGGGTGGTCACTGAGCTGCTTTTCAAGGAAGATCCCACTTCAAGAAATTTTATGTTCCATATTGGTTGTCATGTGTTGTATGAAGCAAAACTTGATACGTTTTTTGTAATGGTAAAGGATATTTATGCCTTAGAGACAGATGAGGAGGACAAGCCACCATCTGGACAAAACAGTGCTGCAGCTCCCTGAAATTGCAGAGTTCCCTTAGGGGACAGGGTTATCATCATCTTGAGAAATGTGACTAGTGCAGAATAAACACATTCCATGTGTTAGGAGAGACCAGAACCTGCTTCCCCATGCCTGCAGCAATGCTCTGGCAAGGCTGCTGGCATGGGGAGAGTGTCCTGTCCTGTAGCACTAGCTGCAGTCCTTGATGCTAACCAGAGCACTTTGTCTCTCTGAAATACAAAACACACCACTGGATTTGCACGTGCATGCTGTTGTTTGCAGTCACAAAAATCAGGTGTTTTAAAGAATAGCGAAGGCACAGGTCTTTCAAATATAAAAAACCCCTATTTTGTGAGCTCATCTCTCTGAAGTTCAGAGACAGCTAAAACATTTCTGAAGAAAATTAAGTAATAGTTGTTTCATAACAAATCACTTCAAACTGTCCTGTATGGTGACCAGTTAAGTTCAGTTCTGGCGTCTTTCACAGGCCTGATGCCAGTGTGAATATCAGTATCTTTCTTCTGCTGAGCTGTCTGTTCATGCATCACTGCTTATAGGAAGAAGGATACCAGAAGTGTATTAACTTTTATCAGCTTTCTATGAGAAAGTCTTGCCCTGCTGGGGAAGACTGGTTTTGTGGTAATAAATGGGATTTCCACAGCCTCAGTCATATGAGAGGTGACGTGTGCTGTTGGACCTGAGGGGAACAAACTGACTAACAAAGAACTAACTACTTATTAATGGCAGCTCTCTGTGAGGGGTGAAGAGGGAAATGCAATTCAACTGAGCAGGATTTGGATGATACTGCAGTTTGAGACTTGTGAAAGATTCTGGAGGTTGCTATTAATGCTAATAATGTAATTGTTCATCTAGATTCCTGATGAGATGATTCAGTGCATAGTTTGTGAAGACTGGTTCCATGGAAGGGTAAGGAAACTATAAAAAGCAGAACTGCCATTTGCACAGGAACAAGTTGGTGTTGGTTAGGTTTTATGGTAATTCTTACTGGGGAAGTTTGCTGTAGTTCTCAAAAGAGATTATTACATGAGTTCCAAGGCATTTGTTTTCAGCTAATATAAAGGAGCATTCACAGTCTAATCCTGCACTAATGTCCACTCCAGTTAAAAAATACTGGGAAGAGCCCTACCTTTTTGAAGGTTACCACTGCAGAATAAAGTAATAACTATAACCATCTCTTTAATTAGAAAACTCAAATCAGTCTAGTTGGTGAGGAAAAGATTCTTACTGAGGTATTATCAACTACCTGAATAGTTTTTTCCTTCAAAAGAATACCTTTAAAACTCTTCATTCCTTTAAATAGCAAGGAACAGACTGTGCTGTTCATTCTTGATTTCAAACTTTGGGGAGGCCTTTTGAAAGCAGCCAAGCACTGTAGTGGGTGCCCTACTTAATGGATAAGCATTAAGGATTCAGCCTCTTGTGCCTTGAAGGGCACAAGTGAAATTCTGTGTTTGAAGCTGCAAGATCAAAGAGTAAAAAAAAGATGACTGGCTTCAATTATGGGTTCTTGAAGATAAACTTCTTTTGTGTTAACTGTATGAATGAAGAGTTGTGCTGCATACTATGAGCTTTGCAGGAATGCCTTTTCAGAAGAAAGTCACTAAGTGCTTTTAATTGCCCAAATAGTTCTCATCAATTTATGGACAGCTTTGGGACTTAATTCTTCTCAAGTTCGGTATGTGATCGATACGGATGCTTCACTACTGTGTGCTTGCTTCTTTCTGACAGCATCTTGGTGCAGTTCCCCCTGAAAGTGGAGACTTCCATGAAATGGTGTGCCAGGCCTGCATGAAACGTTGCCATTTCCTGTGGGCTTATGCAGCACAATTAGCAGGTAAAGAAAGTTAAAGTGGTTTAGCCAGTATTCTGTGAGCATGTATTTCTCATACATGGTTGGTTAGTGATGTAATACTGGTTTTAAGTGGTTGGAAAAATGATGCTCATTAATTATATTGGACAACCACCTTCAGCAGTGGAACGTGTGGGGTGGCAGTAACTTGTGTAAAAAAAAAAAAAGTTTTCATTCTTAATTCTGTGCTGCTTGCTTTTAGTTACTTTATCAAAGATGTTTAGCACAAAATGGATGAAGATTTAATACTTGACTCAAGGAATGTAGTTTCTAAACTGGATCAAAGAACTGAAGAGCCATCCTAAGGGAAACAGTGAGACAAACAGTTCTTACAGATGCTTTGAGCAGCAAAGAGTGAATGACAGAGTGACCTGGAATGAATATGTTTAATGTTGATCTGAGTAGGGCTGGGGCTGTGCTCAGGACACACGTTCCCTGTGCTAACACCAGGCATCTCTCAGCTCTGTGGACTTGAAAGGATAGATGGCGTGATTTTCTGTGGAAAGAGCTAGTTTCTTGTAGTCTCCTGAAAACTGCTGCTTGTATCAACTGCTGATAGGTTTCTTATGTGCCCAAAATTTCAATGGTGTGTTCAAGGATGGCTACCTGGAGTTCTTTTCCTTCTAATGTAAATAGTACAGAACAGGGCATTTGTGTTTTTGGTTTTCCCCCTTCTAACCAGCTTTGTCTCAGGACACATACTTGAATTGGCATCAAAACAGAAACTTGTTTTAAATGAGCAAGATATTAGTATATTTAATCTGTGGCAGTGTTTTTTAGGTGTGTTTGGAGAAAATGAAAAACTCTGACACAGTCAACAAAAAAGCACATGACAGTTACTGGAACTGTGATAGCTAGCAAGGGTGTCAAGAAGGACAAGCATCTTAGTAAAGAACTCTCAAATTGTGATACCCTCTTCCCTCTCCTAGGGCTTAGTTTTTGGGAAGCAGAGAGAATGTTTGCAGTGACCTGTACTTTTTCTGGCACAGTATTTTTACTTGTGGGTATGTATCTTTCAGTTCCTCCTTTGACCAAAGCAAATTCCCTTGAAGATGAAGGGATTGTCCTGAAGGTAGAGGAAAGTGAAGAGCAGAAGAAAGAAATAAAAAAAGAAGGTGGAGTGGAACAACACCATGACACAAAGGAGGAAAAGCAGTCGGAACAATTTAATGAACCATCCACTAGCTCTGGGTCTGCCTATCCTGAGGTAAATGTACTTTCTTTCCTGACCTGCACATCTTGACACTGCTGGTAGTTGAAGTGAAGCCCACGTGCTCTGCACAGGCTCAGGGAAGGGGTGCTCAGGGTGTTCCCATGTTCCTCTTCAGTCACTGACCCTGCAGTCACTGTGGAGCACAGTGTAGGCTGTGGAACAGGGCTGTCAAGAGGTGTAAATGTCTGTTTGCAGATGGGCTACACCTGTCCATCCTTCTCAGCCACCTGGCCAGCACACTGAGGTGACTTCTGTTCTAATATGTGGTGTAGCTGCACTTGTGTGATGGTCCAGCTCTGAGTTCTTAAATACTTACAGTTACGGCAGTAAATTTCTACAGAAATGTCCCATGGAAATTGCTGGAACCACATCAGAATTCTCATGTGGATGGTAATAGAAGTTGTTTATAAAAATAAATGTGTTTGAGACAAAAGAAAATTCTTGCCTAAGGAAAAGGACATGCCAGAAAGAACAGGGTCTGTTTGAAGTGACGTTATAAAGTGCTGAACACTCTCGTTTTAATTCAGGTGGTTACTAAGAGTGAGGAGCCAGTCTGCAAGCTGAAAGAACTCCAAAGCAAGCCATTTGTAAAAAAAGATACTGCCACCTTTTGGCCATCGAACTGGAGGAGCAAATTATGCACCTGTGAAGACTGTTTGGTATGTATGTATGTTCTCTTCATTACCATCACAGATGTAGGAGAGGCATGGAGGAGCTCCCAGACAATCACTGAGGAGAAGCTTTAGGTAAAATCTGTGTAAATATTCTTAATGCTGAAACCTGCCTTCACTCCACATAAAGATTCACACTGAATCCTATGGAATTAATATAGCATGAAAGGGCTTCTAAACGTTTGTCTTTTCCTTGCTGCTTAAATCCAGTGTTGCTTGGGAGTCGTTATGAGGAGACTCTGAAATACTGGATACAGATTCACCGTATTTTTAGTGTTGTTATTTGTGATACAGAACACAACAAGGACTGGGGAGAGCACCTCCATCTGAGAAGTTTTGTCACGTAAAACTAAATTTTACTTTATTCTCCAGAAAATGTATTCAGAGCTTGAAGTCCAGTTCCTGACAGATGAATGTGACACTGTCTTGGCTTATGAAAATAAGGGTACCAGTGACCAAGAGACAGAGAGGAGAGATCCTTTAATGGACACCCTGAACAGTATGAACAGAGTCCAGCAAGTGGAACTCATCTGTGGTAAATACAACTTCATTTTTAGAATCTGCCCCTACACACTTTTCCTGAACAGTTTGCCACAAGACATTGCTATCAGGCCTTGAAGTGCAGTGTCAAACATTTTTGAAGTAACCTGCAGACAACTCTATGGCAGGTTGCACATCTCAGTCAGGATTGGTCCTCTCTGGCCCATCAATACAACTTAATTTACAGTGAGACACAAGATGGTGTGTGAACTTCCACCCTGTTTAACATCTTAGATACTGTGATGATAGTGACTTATTGTAATGTGAATACTTCAACATTAATTTGAACTTCTGCTGACTGGCTGATTTATCTTGCCCCGTTCTGTTGTTTGGCAATCTCCTGTTGGCTGGGGAGTGCCAGCCAAGTGTCCCCTGTAGCTCTGCTGCAGAGCATAGTGACAAGGCTATGCTGAGGTGTTTTGTACCTGGAGCTGTGTCTCTCTCTTCCAGTCAGGGCTCTGCACTCTGGTGAGGACAGTATCCCAATCCTGAGTTACAGGCTGGGCTTTCCACCACAACCTAGATGTGTTTTTCTGGGGGAAACTGGGAGCAGGGGCAGTCTTTTAGTTAAGTATACTGATTCACTCACTGATTTCTATACCCTTCTCTGAAATCAATCCAAACAGACACTCACACTACATAGGTTAGTCTCATAAATTATTAAACTTCTCATGTTTACATTATTATTATTTATAATATAATTCAAACCTAGATTTATCTGAAGTAAAACCTAACAAATGACAAGATGAAGTAGAACAAATTGTGTTCTTGAGCCAATGTTAAACTAAAACTGGGTATGTTATTTTGTCTCCTTTGCCATCCAGAATACAATGATTTAAAGACAGAACTGACTGACTATCTCAGGAGGTTTGCAGATGAGGGAACGGTAAGGTGCAACTTCCAGAATTTGTTTGCCAGAAAATGTGTTTTAAAGAACTGTTGAGGGCTGGGTGGTGAATGCCATGATGTTCTGTTGTAATGTTTTTTCTTGTCTCTTGGAGTTGCTGGTACTGCAGTAGAAATCAGAAATGCCTTATTTTATTCAGTTTTAACAATTCCTTAATGACATTGTTGAGAGATAATGGGAACTTTACAGAAATCTGTCTGCAAGGTACTGAGAGCTGTTCTTACATTTAAATGAAAGTTCTGTTGCTCTAGGTAAGATATTTAGGAAGAAAAGCTCTTAAATATTTTGGTTTTTCTTAGATTGAATCTAAACCCTTAGAAGAATAAGGACTGATTATGATTGTCAGTTGTTTTCCTGAAGGAATTTGCATGCTGTTATTAAGTAACACTTGCATTTTTTTAGCTGATTTGCTGTATTGCCATTCTTAGTTACACTGGAATGACCCTGAAGTGAGCTAGTGAAAATCTTGCTTTGTATTAAATTTTCTGATGTTTTGTTAGAAGCAAGAGGTCAAAGTCATTAAAATACCATTGGGAGCGTTGCTCCATGTGTTTGTTCTGCCTTTGGGGAACTCGTTTCCCTGTTTGTATTATCTACAATAGAATTTGGGCATTAATCCTCTCCATAGAGTGCAACAGGAAAGCTGTACCAGAGAAATTTCAGGGTATTTGCTTTTCTGTGCTTTGTGTATTATGCGTGGAGATAAACCAGGACCCTTTAATTAAGCTCTTGCACTACAACTTGGGTGTCATACTGTTTCTCCTAGGTGGTTAAAAGAGAAGACATTCAGCACTTCTTTGAAGAATTTCAGTCTCGGAAAAGGCGACGGACTAACAGGATGCAGTACTACTGTAGTTAGACTGAGAGGGTTTGGGTCTGAAAGAACACACTGGCAAAACAATGTTCACTGGCAAACAGAAAAGGCATCTTCCGTTTTTGGCTTCCCATCAAAGCTGTCCAAGAAACATCATCATTTTGTCTTATACTTCTTTCATTTGTAGCACCTAAAACACATTCTTAACAAATGCTTACACTGCGCTTAGAGGGATTTCAGTACCGATCGACTTTTCATTCCCGTGACAGCCGGCCTTGTCCCCAGGGGAGCAGGGCTGTCCTGCTGCTTCCCGGTCGCCTCTCCCCGCTCACCGCCAGGGCCCGGAGCCGTGGCTGGGCTAAGCCCGCCCGGGCTCCGCCCTGCCCTGCCCTCGGCGGCCGGGAACGCGCTCCCTCGCGGCTTTCCTGCTTGAACGGCTCTGTCTCCTCCCTTCGGGCTGTGGCGATTCTGGTGAGGGCCCCAGCACCAAGAGGTGCCTGTTCCTGCCCTCAGGGGCTGGGACGGGCCTGGCTGCGGCTGAACCCGGCACTGCTGCCTGCCCCATCCCGCTGGCCAAGTGCTCCCCGGGCTGCTAATGGGAAAGCAGGGCTTAGGCTTGATGCAACAGAGTGTTCTATCTGGTTTTATACATTAAAAAAAACCTTACGGCTACTATTGGAGAGGGATGGTTTCTGTGGTTAAAAAAAGTTGTCAGATTATCTTAATTCACTCATCAGAACATAATAGCTAGGAAGAGGTATTAAATTACAAACTAAGCATGGGGGGTTTGTTACATGCTTTGATTTTAAAAACTAGCCTACAGAAAATTCTACTTTATAAATGTTGCTGAAAGCACTGCAGCATCCTTTTTATAACCACTGTGATAATCATGGGACAGGAGATGTTTCACTGACTTTTAAGACTACACTTAGCTACAATTAAAAATTAAGATTTTGTAAGTTTGGAGCCTAATGTAGTTAGACCCCAAAACATACATTAAAGTTCTAGTTTTTGAGGATTTCTATATCATGGGGTACTATTCTGCTTCCATGTTAATGGTTTTTGAAAAGCAAAGTAGACTTCTATCATTCTCACTATTAACTGTTTCTGACCACTTTATTTACAAACAGTAGTTTAGCTTAGATGCTCAGCTGAGCGGTTTCATAGAACATAGAATATTCTGAATTGGAAGGGACCCATCAGGATCATCTCATCAAACTCCTTGCCCTGCACAGGCCACCCCAAGAGTCACACCATGTGCCTGAAAGTGTTGTCCAAACACTTCAACTCTTGTCAGGCTTGGGGCTGTGACCACCTCCCCGGGGAGCCTGTTCAGTGCCCAGCCTCCCTCTGGGTGAAGAACCTTTCCCCGATACCTGGCACAACCTCAGCCCTGGCACTGGGCATCACAGAGAGGAAGGAGATCAGTGCCTGCCCCCCCTCTCCCCTCACAGGAAGCTGTAACTGCAATGGGGTCTCCCCTCAGCCTCCTCCAGGCTGAACAGACCAAGTGACCTCAGTTGCTCCTCATACGGCTTCCCCTCCAGGCCCTTCAAGGTCCTCCTGGCCCTCCTTTGAACGCTCTCTAACAGCTTTGTACTTTTTTAATATTGTGGTGCCCAGAGCTGCACACAGGACTCAAGGTGAGGCTGCCCCAGTGCAGAGCAGAGGGGACAATCCCTTCCCTGGCCCGGCTGGCAGTGCTGGGCCTGAGGACACGGGTGGCCCTCCACTGCTGCCAGGACACTGCTGGCTCATGCTCAACGTGTCATCGACCCCGAGGGCCCTTTCCTAATTGCTTTTAAATTTAACTCTGGGTATTGTACATGCTCTTTTTTTTGGTAGCAACTGTTACGGGAGCTGTAACTACACATCTAACTACAATATAAAAACATTAAAAGAACCGTTCACTGTGTACTGTCTTGTTTTCTCTCAGTGCTGCTGTAGTGTTTTGTTTCCTCTCATGATCCAGGCAGACACAGGGAGCCCAGCAGTGACTGTTAGCCAAGGCACCAAGGTGTATAGTGGGGGCTAGTCAAGCCCAGGATTCCTAGACCTTTGTTTCTACCTGACCCGGGTGTGAAACAAGGGATTGCAGCCTGCTGGCAAGTACAGGTTAGAGCAGGGCAGGGTCGTGACTCCTGTGTTGCCGTTTCTGTAATTCACTGAAGGAGTGGGGGAGAGGGTACCCAGAGGCAAACTGTGTCTTCCACAGGAACTAAAAAAGCAGTGAAAGGCCCCAGAGATCACAGAAATGGCCCAGAGCCAGCCTTGCTGTGTTTGAGAAAATACAGCAGCGATGGAAGGAGTGAGTTCAGATGTGCAATTCTTGTGGCTCCAGTTGCAGAGCACAGGGCCAGAACTGACCACAAGCACTGTCCATTCCTGGCACCAGCCCATACTGAAGCAGGGTCCACCCCAAGGGACCCAGCTCCAACTACCTCTTTCCAGTGCTGAAAGCCTCCCCTTAGCAAAGAGACATCAGGCACCCATCCTCTCCTCTGAGGCTGGCAGGCTTAGAAGCACTGGTGCTAAGTGACAGAAAGCCTGTAACAAAAAATGTTAAAATTGTCTAATTTAGGAAGCTCCTAGGACTCATCTTCCTGGGTGTGGGAGTGAAGGTGTCAGTAATTATCATGTGGGACCACACAGTTCTCCCTCTCTTCACCCACCTGTGCTCTGTGTCAGGATGTAACTCACAGTACTTTGCTCTCCTACGTCAGAGAGACCAGGCAAGTGGCCAGATGACACTTCTGAACTTCAGTCATTGCTCTGAAGCAGTGAGGCACTTGTTTCTGAGACACAGATGCAATGAACAGTCAGCTGGAATAGCTGGCAGGGAAAGTGCCACCTGGGACTGCTGGATACTGAACATAACTGTCCAGCTGCTCTGATGAGAAAATGAACACACACTTGCCCCAAGCTCTGAACACCCCTATTGCCTTTCACAAGGCAAGGCCTCAGTCAGGCTCTAGCAAGAACTCACAGAACTATTCTGCTGAAATGCTTTTCATTTTTAATTGCCTCAATTTTTAACTCAAATCCCTCTTTTACGCTGGTTGATATCACATCTTTGGCACTCACAGCATTATGGTGCACCTTTTTTCCCAAAAGCTTTTACACTTGGAGGGCACCTTTCCCTGGCCCTGCAGTCTGGAGAAGGCAGGGCAGGGTGGTGGGTGCAGCCAGGCAGCAGCAGCTCAGGGGAAGGAGCCACACAACCACGTTCTATACAAGCCATTTATTTGAAATGCCAACTATACGTAGGATAAAGTCAGTGTTACATGCTTCTCAGCAACAGTAGAAAAATAGAACCAGTGAAAACCTTTTTACAACTGTAATGGTACTCAAAAGAGAAATGTATTGTTTTACAATGCATCACACAAGACTAGAATTCAAGTTTGGAGGTACCTAAATAAAAATACTATTTTTTTTAAAAAAAACACTATGTACAATTGAAGCGTAAACAAGTTTTACAAAGTACTGGTTATGCAGGTTGTAGAAAAAACACTTGCATAGGACATGAAGTCAGTTTAAGAAAGTTTTCTGAGCCTTTAGCATTGAAGGCACTTGACTTTATACCAGTAACAACACAAGGACAAGAAACAAATCCTTAACACTGCCAAGGGCAGGGCTGCCTTCTGGCAGTACAGGTAATTACAGAAACCCCAAATGCGGTTTTACAAGTTTCCCTCTAAGCTGTTCCCTGCGTCCAGCAGGGCTCAGCACCACCTCTACCACAGAAGCATAGAATTATTAGAAGAACAGTGCCTCAAACAGCATTAGTGTTCTTTAAAAAAAAACAACAAAAAACCACACAAAAAAACCCCCACCCAGAAAAACAACCAAAACAACCAAACCAAAAACCCACACAAAACACCCAACCCACCTATACCCTCCCCCTTCCCAAACCCAAACCAAAGAAACCCCCAAAGACATACATTTGGGACATTCTGGGACCAAAACCCAAGGCCTACAAGTACAGGTGGCTACAGCCTTAATTTTTGTAAGTGAAAATCCTGAAGAACAGGAAAATACAACATAAAACTGCCAATCAACACAGCAGTTACTAATACACAATTACAATAATTCCATGGAACAACAAAACATTTCAAAGGAAGAATGTGTTTTAGGAATTAAGTTATTCATCCACATCTTAAGGAAAAGAGGTGGGTTTGGGGAAAGGGGAATAAGACCTTTTTGCATGTTGCTCGCTAAATGCAAGTCTGAGCTCTCTCTTTAAAAGAACAAGGAGCATGAGTCTCCTTCATTCAAAAAACCCAATGTTTATACCTCTATCCTCAAGCAAAATAGTCAATAATCTGTCATCTCCATCTAATTTATAGGAGGAAAAGGTGTCAATTTCCAGCCTAATCAGAAAGTGCTTCATGTAAACAAGGAGCTTCTGCACCAAAGTTTCAGTAGACAGAGAACAAGGAGTAGCAGGTAGCACAGGTACGTGTGGTGTGTGAGTGAGATGTAGGATGAACACTGGCTTCTGAATAATGCTGCCATGAAAAACGGTCTCGCCCCTCTGCACATCCCAAGTAGGAAATCCTGCTCTGGAGTACAAAAATAAAGTTCCAGTAATTCAAGAAGGCCTTCTTTTCCACTTCAAACCAGCTGCCATTAGCTGCCATCTTCTTCCCAATTCAAAATATGCAAGTGAAAACACAGATTGTCTACTTGGCCTGATTGTCTTTGTGGCCTCAAAAGGACTTTCATTCTGCATCTACTTTTAAACATTTCATTCATTCATTCATTCATTCATTCTTTTTTTAATACTGCTCAGTTCCTGAGACTTCAGAAACAATTTTGTATTCTAAATCGCAGACATGTCCTCCCCAGAGGCATTTCTCACCAGTTCATTCCAAAGCCAAAGCATTTCATGATTTCCCTCAAACCATAACATCAAAACTTCTCATCTTCATCAGCCACACCCCTCCCCTAAATTTCAAGCTTTAAAGTTCTGTCTGTAGACCTCAGTCCCCCCTCTGCCCAAGTACACAGTGCCACATCAAACTATGATAATCAAAATAGTTTTCCCGAAGTACATCTATCAGTTTTAGGCAAAAATATTGAGAATAATGTTTTCTGAGGACAGCTGTAATTTTTCATAGTTAAGCTGCCAACACACACCTGCAAGTCCAGGGAGTTTTGGGGTTCTTGTGTGTGCTGAAAGTTACTGGTTCTACTGAGCTGGTCTCATGCTGGTGACGATGAGACCCTCGTGTGCGGTTAGACAGCGCTGTGCTCAGATCTTCAGGAGAAACCCAACGAGCCCCAGCCCCTTAACCTGCAGCAGCACCATCCCCCCACTGACTACTTCTTGCATTTAACAATGTTCTACACCACAGTCCCATGGAAATCCCACAGAGGGGGATGAAACCAAGACCACCCAGTGCCTTGACTGTGGGTGGAAAACAAAAAAGGCTGACAGAGGGAAAAATAATCTCCTCTCATCCAACAAGTCACATCACCTGCAGAGTTTAGGCAAGTTTCTGCTCCAGTCCTATACCATGCTTTCCATGGCTGCTTCTCAAAAGGAGCACCAGCAGAACCACCACGGAAGCAGGTCTATAGATGTGTCTGCAGGAGACACAGGGTTTATTGGTTCCAAGACCCATATCTTCATTTATCTAGAAGCTATTTAGTAGCTTGGAAATGCAGTATTCAATATACTTCAGTAACACTGTATTGTTACCAGGCCCTTCATACTTTAATGAAACAGATTAGGTAAGAATCTGCCATCAACTAAAACCAAAAGTAAAGTTGCAGATTTCTGTTAAACAGTATTAAGCACTTTGAGTTGCAGGAAACAATTCAACCTAACCTTAGAGCAGTCCTTAGGTCACATCTAGTTTTCTGCTACAGGGAAACTCATTATAGAAACTGCATTTAACGCCCCCCCAAACAGGACTCTACCAGCAATCACAACTCTGCAGTTGCATCAGATCCCAATCCTGAATGCAATGAATTTGTTGCTAACACTGCACAGTGAGTATTGAGGATGTACTTCATAATTGTAACCCTTCCCCTGGTGCTGTGCTGAACCCCGCCCCAGTGGCAGGAGCCAGCCCAGACCAGCATCCTTCCCTCCTCAGATCCTGTTGACAGCGGCATCTCATTTCTGTGCTTTCAAAAAGCAAATCAGGCAATGGAGGTGTAATTTCAGAGCGCCAAAGCTTCACATGTGACGTCTGGTGATGCTGAAGCAGTGACTCTTCACTTGGACTCTGCTCACAGAACAGCTGCACCTGTGGGGCCAGGTGAGGAACACTGAGGGATGTCACTGAGAGTGAAGCCCTTTTGTAAGCACAGGCAGGAGAAAGCAAGGCCGTGGGCTGTCACCCTGGCACCGCCGCGGAGGGGAACCCTCCCACGTGTTCAGGCAACAGCAGAGGTTCTATGCCTCGTCTTCCTGGCACTCCAGTTAGCAGGAATCTGCTCATCTGGTCTTAGCTTACCCATGGATGAGCAGCTGGAAGAACGAGTAATTAATGTAATTTTTACAGTATTTCTAGATTTATTTCTAAATGGGCAAATCAGCAATTCTAGTCTGTCTAGTAAGTGCTTCCTCCTTCCAGGTGATCACGGAGTCCTCCATGGTCACAGCCAAAACAGAAGTAAACAGACTCAAACTGTCATATTCCAGTGAATTTCACAGGAATTTGGATTCCTAAATCTCCCTCTGGATTCTTAAAATCCCTAATATAATTCTTGAAGTGGGCTTGCTATGTATATAAAGATAAGACCAGCTGCCAGAACTTTTCAAACAAAAAATTAGATTGGATTCTTGCCATAGTCATACAAATCAGGAAAATTTCAATCTAAACAAACAAACAAAAAATCCAACTAAAAATGTAGGTTTTTTGATGTGCTGTTCTTTGGAATTCCTATAATTAAAAAATAAACACATTGTTATTATCTCATAAGAAAATACATTTCATAATGTGCAACCCAATGCACATAGGGAATCGGCATGTGAAAGGGTAAATGCAAAAGTATGAAAATACAGTCCTTTAAATGTGACATTAAAGTTTAACATATTAGTACAAAACTAATACACTAAAATAGATGTACAGGTGCAAAAGGCTACCAGGTTGTAGAAAAAAGGTACCAGTTTCCGTTTTTTTAAAAGGCTTAATTAAATCTGCTCCAAAAAAAATTGCAACAAAATAAACCCAGAAGCAGCTTTAAAACCAAACTGATAACATGCTGTCTCTAATAATGTATGTACAAAAGAAGTGAGCAAAGCTGAATTTTTCTGCTGGCATGAAAAAATTTCTCTGACAGAAGTCAGGCCAAAAGCTGCAAGGAATGGGATGTTTACAACTCTTAGGCACAGAGAAATACTGGAGGTTGCTTTCATAGGGCAGATTTTTTGTACAGGAAGTCTGGTTTGTTTGGAGACCTCCTTCCTCTGCTTACTCCATCTTCCCTTTCCAAATCTGCATTCCTCTGTGCTCCGTGTTCCAACGGCTCATCATCTGCCAGTCTCCTACTGGGTCTCTCTTCTGCCACGTCAGAGTTGTAAGCAGAGAGGGAAGGTCTGTTGGAGGTTAGCCCGTAGGTTAAATCCGTTTCCATTTTTGTTCTTCCCCTGACGTGACCGGGGCCGTTCCCAGCACTTTCCTGGGAAGCCAGTGCCAAGTCCAGTCGCTGGGGAGGTTGTTCTAAGACATCGAGGTGTATTGGCTCATTCTTTTGCCTGTGTTGATGCCCGTCTTGTGAGAGCAGGTATTCCCTCCTAGAATCCTCTTGCTTTTTAGGAGATATCTGGGAAGGTAGATAGGCTGACTTTAAGCCACTTGGTGATGCCTTATTGTGGCTGTACAAATCTGGGCCAAAATAAATGCCTTGTGAAGGCAAAGGACTGTGCCTGTTGGGTGCTGGAGTAGAGGGTCTGCATGCAGCATTAGAGAAGTCATAGAAGTCAGGATATTCCTGCGGATTTTCTCGAGCATCTATTTTTTGCTCTATTGCATGTTTTTTCCGAGAAGTAGGCATGTGTCTGTTCTGCATACAGGAAATGTGCTGGGGTGGGCCTGGCCCTACCTCTGTAACCGCCTGGCTTAGCTCCGTGTCCACCGTGAGCTCTGGCAATCGTCTGTCCTTCAGAGACATTGCTGACACGCCCATTGCGATGTCTGGCATCAGCTCGTTTAGCAAGGGCTGAGTACACTGGAAAAGAAAAGAAATTGGTCCATGGAAACAAAGACAAGAGCTAAACACAAACTGTATTTAGGATGGTTTTTGTCATTCAAAAATGGCATTTTTAAATCTACTTTAGTCTTGTCAACTTCAGCCTGCAAGTTTCCTGCACTGTTTAAAGAACACATCTATCCACCAACCTTCACCTTCCAGCTTCTTTCCTTCATGAAGCTGTTGTGTCACAATTACAGCTCCTCTTAAATGCATCTTGCCTCGAACATGCAGTAAAGGACACTGTACTGCTGAACTTCTTAAAGGCAGGCCTGCTTTAAGCCCCTTACAATTATCAAACCAAATAAGGTACTTGGTGCAGAGCCTAACCAATAGTTTGTCACAGCCTACACAGGGAAGCCATGGCACACATGTCATCATTACAGACACAACACTTCTGCTTGCATTCCCCATTTTAAAGTAAGAAAACTGCAGGCACATGTGTGCAGGACAGCCTCAGGGCCTGGGGGAGCATCAGTTACAGGGCTCTACATCCACAGAGTACATGGAAGCTATTGTGTGGCATTCTCCTCACCTACCCCATGCTGGTCTCAGTGCAGAATTGCTCATATTACAGCCTTCCAGACAGAACAGTGAGAACTTCTACTTAAATTTATCATTTCTCATGAAAGCAACTTTAGTGATCATTGACTTATAGTAACTCAAAAATTGCTGAAAGAATACAGAACAAAAATATTACCTATATTAAGCCTATGCTCCCCCTTGCATTACTTATGGACATGTTCTAGCGGAAATATTTCTGATATGAAAAAGGTTACTATATAGTCTCCTCAGGGAAGTCAGTACTGATCAAAGGAGAATGACATGCTATGAATTCCACCTTTGACCAAACAATGACACACATTTCTAATATGAAATTATATATTTTATTCTAAAATAAAAAAGAAGTGCAATATATTTAAGACAATTGCTAATGGGAAGAAAATAAAATCCATTTTCCCAGTCAGAACTCAAGGATCAAATCTGCATCTAACGTGCCACAACTATGCGCTGACAGTTTTTTCACTGCAGAAATAAATTACCGATTCTTCATTCGGCATTTCCCGTATTTCACAAAACTATGTCTTTACTGGATATCTTATAGTTCATTGTTTTTAATGCATCATATTGTAGCTCAGGAACTATAATGACTGCTTTTAAATGCTGTAACAAGCCCCTTTTTATCATCAATTACCAATTTCTGCTTGCCAATTCCTTTTCAAATATTTCTCAGCCGTGAAGCTTTCATACTCTTTGCACATGTATAAAGGCAACCTGTTTACTTCAGACTACTGACCTCTGAATAGCCAAACTATCCCTGCTACTTTTACCTGTGAATTACAGGTGGAAGTGCAGTCCACTAGTGAAGTTGGCTTATGCTTTTTTTTAGTGTAGAGCAAACTACATTTGCCACACAAGGGGTGGCTGAGGTCACTTGTTCTGTTCAGCCTGGAGGAGACTGAGGGGAGACCCCACTGCAGTTACAGCTCCCTGTGAGGGGAAGAGGGGGGGCAGGCACTGATCGCTCTTGTGACCAGTGACAGGACTGAGGGGACAACCTGAAGTTGCGTCAGGGGAGTTTTAGGCTGGATATTAGAAAAAGGTTCTTCACCCACAGGGTGGCTGGGCACTGGAACAGACCCTGTGGGTCCCTTCCAGCTCAGGCTATTCTGTGATCCTATGATTTCAGAAGATTCCTAAGTGCCATTTGCCCCTCCAATAGTGCTCCTGCCCTAGAATGTTCATTCTCCCAGGGATCAGGGCATGCCTTTGGGACAGAGAATGCTGACAGACAGTTCTGTAGAAAAACCTCTTAACCAACAAAGATGCTCTTTTTATTTAACAAAGCCAAGTCACTTCATCCTAAGAATTCTCTCCAGCTCCCTCTATGAGGTACTTTGAGCCGTCAGAAACAGCCAAAGAGGAGAAACACAACACCTACCACTTGTTTCTCAGCTGCCATCACGGCCGCGGCGGCCGCCACCGTCTGGCGGCCCATGGCGGCGGTGTTGGTGCAGTCGGGAGGCGCGGCCTTGGCGCCGGGCAGGTACACGGGCGGCGCGGCCTTGGGCGCGGCCCGCGAGTGGAACAGCGAGTGGTTACACGGGTAGGAAAAGGAACGCGAGGGATGTTGACTTGGCACCCTTTGTTTCCAGCCCACTTTGAACTGGTTATGAATAGGAGTTGCTGGTGGGTGGTATGGAGGTGGAGGAGGGGGCAATGGTGGATGGAAGGCCACGAAAGAGTCCAGTTCTGTAAACATGGTTTCTGCAGTGGGAGTGCTGTTGACGCGACACCGTCCAGACTGTCTCACTGTCAGCAGTGGGCTTTCGTCCCCAAATCGCTCGTCGGGGAAGAATTTGTGAGGATTCTGCAAAGGTAAAAAACCCGGCATGTAACAAGACAAAGTAGGAAGCCATTTAAAAAATCTCTCGAACTAACACTCTCAGAAACATGTTAATACTGTAACTGCCTGCCTGTGCTACATACAAGCTCACCAACACTCAAGGTGACTACAGCTACCATGCAAAATAGATTGGTGTTTTTTTAAAATAAGACAAGAAGCATCAGATTCACTCTAAGTTGACCAACAAGTGCATTTGCTTTATCACCAGTGTATAAAGAGAAGAGGGATTTTCAGTTTTCCAGTCCTGACATGTACTGTGCAAACCTACAGCAAAGTTACCACTTTTTCTCCTCTCTGTTTTAAGAATAAATAATAATCTAGGTTTCAAGTTATGGGTTCTACTGTTCTCATCAACTCTCTCTTGAGTAGTTTTATTTTGTCCCCAAAATTTGTGTCAACAACAGCCTCCTGAATGGGAATGACTCTTGAGAAAACTATCTATACATTGCACTTACAGCTTTATAAAAATCACATACATTAAATGCAAGTGGTGTTTGCACCTGGACAGCCACGAAGGCATTTCAAAGCACTTGTGCACCTGCATGTACACACAGCAAGTACTCCTACTGCAGAGTACACAATGGTCATTCACAGCCATTCTTCATACCTGCAGGAGCTCAGCAGCAGCATCAGACAGCCCAAATTCCCTCAGCACACGGATCTGGATCTCGTAACTGACGGTGGCACCTTCCCCACAGTTCAGGGCGTAGGCTCTCTGCACCTGCTCCGTGTGGCGCAGCTCCTGCAGCCGCTTGATCATCTCTTTCACAATCAGGAGATTGGGAACTGGAGGGATAACAGACAATGGGGTGGGGATAACAGAGTCCCTTTTTTTCAACTGTAAGTTTTTTTCAACGCTAAGTTTGATTGCAATGGTTAGATTTATTCTAAGGAGAAATCTAACATCAGGCTGCCTTGGCTTTTTTTTTTTTTTAGGAAGAATTTTGCCAAGAACTGTTCAACTTACACATGTTCCATGGAACATCATTAAGCCACATGGGATAACACACCTCATACAAATGATAAAAACATACACCACTGCTCCAGCTTCTGCTAGAAAAAGCCACAAATAGAGCTTTCTTTGTAAATCCCTTATGATGCAGGAATTCCATGATTTGAGGTGGGGGCAGGATATCTTAAATAACAACTGAATGTTCCCTCATGAATTGCACAGGCCAAGAATTCATTGATTTTTTTGGCATACACTTCATACTTCTAACACAGTTCTATAATCACAAGACCATAACACCAGTATGTAACTAGAGAAAGAGCATTTCACAAAAGTTACAGGAACTGTAAGCCAACAAAAACCTGTTAAATTTTTGTTGTTTTATGTAGTCATATTGAAATAATTTTTTAAAAAACATTCCAAAAAAAAGTCATGTGTAATTTTGGGTATTTATCCTGTTGCAAAACTTTCTCATGCCATTTCTTACTGCTGTTTGATGATGAATGATATTTCTCTGTGGTGTTTCTGTCCTAAAGAAAATGTGCATATAAATAGAGAAGACAAATCCAGATCTCTGAGTGTATAAGTCCTGGCATCTGATCCTTTACCAGCTTTACAAATGTTATGCATTACCATGACCAGATGTCTGTAATGAAAGCTTATAAAAATTAAACAGATCATACAGCAAGAACAGTGTGAAAAGACATTTGCATTACAGAAAAGGAGAAAACCCAACATCACACAATTGAAACTGGTCCCAATTTCACCAAGTTTACATTGGTACACGAAGGAGAAGTATATGTAGTGCAAAATATTCCCCCCCTCATTGGAGTTCCTGTACTGAGAGGGGAGGGAAGGAACCCATTCTAACCCATTCTAAGGCTTGTAAATATGTCTTCTATGCTACCCTCCACACACTTAAATTCTTCTGAAAAATCCTGGTTTAGCAGCCAGATGTTTAGCTACAGCCAGCATTTTGCTAATACTTAAAGAAGAGGATCTAAGAGAAGTCTGATGCAGTTCTCCAAACTAGTAGGCATAAAAATGACATAAGGTTTTAATTTAAAAATACTGCCTTCTCAAACCCTGGTTTGTTTAGGGGTTTTTTTTTCACTATTATTCATGTGAAACACATGGAAGAAAGATTATGTATATAAAAAAAATACAATTCTCTCTAATTCAGACTGAAACTGGAAAACGCATAAAGAAACTCAACCACTTGCAGAACCTGGCCTCAAGTTAGAGCAGAACTTGAAGCTGAACTCAATTTACAGTAGTGCTGCAGAAAGAGCACTAAAACACTGCCAGCAGGTTTGTGCAAATACACTCCTCAGGCAGTGGCTCCTAGGAGAAGCCAGGGACAGACGGGGAGCAGCCGAGCTGTGAAGCACCCCCTGTTCTGAGCCAAGGGCCATGGAGGCCCAGCCCTCCCTCAGCACTCCCTGTGCTCCATCTGTGCTTCAGGATGGATTCCTGTACAGATCAGAGTTTGGGACAGGCTTTAATCTCCCCACATTAACTGGGCCCTATCTGCCCATTCTAGCAAAAAGGCATTGGCAAACCAATCAATTCTTTTGCTTAATGACAGGACTAAGCAAAGCAGACAGTTGCCAGGACACAATTCCTGTGCTCCAACTACTGGCCAGGCTCAGGACTCATATCTATGTTCAAATCAAAGCACTGGCAGTAATTGCTACCTATTAAATTGTACAGAACTGAGATGCAGGGCAGTTTCAGACTGGTCAAATTGTCTCATCTTGCCAACAGAGCCAGTTTTTTTAAGAACATGAGAACTTTGGCAAAACACTGAAGACCTCTGAGAATCTGTTGCCTTTCTTAACTTCTTTGGAAATTAAGATTGAGCAAAGTGTTATCAAAGTCCTATCTTATATGAAATACTTTATATTCAACTCATGCTAAGTATATTTACACTTTTATGGGAGGGAAGTCCAAGTACTATAATGCACTGCTGAGATACTGTTTTGCTGAGAGCTCCAAATTTCTAAACAAACAATTGGTACTTTTATCAAACCTTTCAAAGAGGTTTTCAGAAACTCCTTTTCAGCTATATCAAGTTTCTTTCCAGATTGCAAGCAAACAGATCAAAACCATTTTACAAATTTTCCTAGAAATCTTACAACTAAACAGTGTTTCAAATTTTCCTAACACCCCAAGTGAAATTCTCTTGCAGCAATTTCAATCCATTACTTTTGTCCTGGCTCTAGCAGCTGTAAAAATAGTTTATCTACTTTCTTTCAACACAGCTGACTGAAGACAGACATAATTAATATATAAAGAGCTTATAAAATGTGGAATGCCATAGGCACAGCATTTTCCACTTCCTTCACTGAATTAAAATTTAATCTTGGTTATTCAGCTACCTAATCCTGCCCTCCAAAACATCCACTGACCCTTCCAACTCGTCATCAGTTGCAAGTTTTGTCAGTGTTTACTCTATGCACACTGTGTATTAATGGGACAGGGGAAAGGCAAGAACAGCTAGATGCTTTAGGAACCCCAGTAGGTAAATTCTTCCAGTCTGACACCAAAAGATTATAAACATAAATGACAAAATATATTTAGTATATATTTTCCTGTCTTGCCTGTGGGGAATGTCACACTAATCACCCTGAAGTCAAGAAAGGCCATATTGACTTGAACCTATAAAAATGTATTCTGACACATTCTTCCACAAGGAACTAGGTTGATTTGGCTTCAAAGCTAAAGTGGATTTGGTAAATTGAAGTAAATGTGTTTTGAGTGCCCACTTCCAGTACTTTTCCGGCATACTTTGTTCAGCTGATTTCCTTACAAGTTATGTTCTCTGGCTTTTGATTTTTGAAAGAAGTTTTTCAGACTCACATATCTTACCTATATTGGACAACTGGTTTGTAGAAAACTGAGAACCCTGTAGAAAATCTTGAGAATAGAGAGCCAGGCTCCAGCAAGTGTTCTACTGTGTTTAACCAGTCCGAGAGTTTTGTTCTCTAATTAGTTACTCTGCCATCCCAAACCAGTTAATATCTTCAGGACAGACCAAAGCAAAAGGACGATTCCTGATGCAGAACTACTCTCCGAGGAAATGATGAATAACTGACACTCACTCCCAGGAGATCACCGGGCACAGGAAGCAGTCAGCAGCTTACCTGGGATCTCGTTGGCTATAACTGAGGGAGGACTGGCCTGGTTAGTGCTGACTTGCTGGTGGGTGATCACATGGCAGCACTGCGGCACGGCGTTGTTGACCATGTAGAGCGTGTCGGGCACGTTGGACATGCGCACCATGCGCAAGCGAACCAGGTCCGTTTGCTCCACCATCATCTCATCCAGCACCGACTGCAACGACAGCACCGGAGCCTCAGGGAGGGACTGCACACACCCCACTGCTGCAAGCACAGCCCCAGAGACACAATCCAGACACGTCCACACCACGGTAACTTGGGCAGGTCACAAACAACAGCTGCCTTTCCATCAGCATTTTCTATTCCATTTGCCAGTCATGATCACAGCTGAGTTTCAGAGCTAAGAGCAGGCTGGAGAAGAGTTTGGGAAGGACGCTTTGTTTGTTTTGACCTGTCAGATTAGAACTGACCCTGTCGAGGCCAGACCCTCTGGACTTCAGACAACTACTGCCTGTGAGTCTCAGCCTTCTCTGCCATTGAGAAGAAGGCACTAGCCTGAAAATGAAACACGTTTTCCTCAGACACTTAAAGAACAGAAAAAGATTTATGCCTACCCTTTGAAGATTCTTACTTAAGATCAAATGAATTTATTTCAAAAAATGGGAGACTAGGAGGGGAGTAAAAAAAAAAACCAACTAAAAATCACTCATTCACAATTTTTTCATTTTACAATATTTAAACTACCTACAGGAGGAGTAAAGTTACCAGAGACTATGTATGAGTTCTCCCTCTAGGGTTAAAACGCCTTAAAATGCTTTAAAAAATATTAACAGCATAATATGAAACCAGTTCTAGTAAGCAGGAATTCTGACAGGGGCATGGGCATTAGAATGCGCTTATTTGGGGTAAATACTAAAGCACTCCCATAGCATATACCTGAAAATTAAGAGTCAAACCTTGTATCACTTTTTTGTTAGTTTTAACAATCCAAGATACAAAGAGAACATTTTAACATTTTAACCAGATAGTCTTCCTTTGCTATTTTAGTGCCACTTGGTGCTCTCTAACTGCTGTGCCCAAAATGCAAAAACTTCTTCCCTTCCCTCACAGAGGGCATCAACAACATCTTGTACCTTTAGAGAATATTTTCTCCCCTAGGCACAGGGTAAAAGCTCCAAATTCACCAGAGCAGATATCAGAGTCTGTAGGTGATGTGGATGTACACAGCTTCACCTAACCCTCTTGTTCTGTTGTCACCTGTGCTGCTGGGACTCACAAGCTCTGAACCTCAAGTCAGAGCTACCTGAAGTGGTGGCATTGGTCAGTGACACAAAAGGCTCCCATTCTGTCAAAAAGAATGTGGCACATTCCTGCCCCACACAGCACCAGCTCCACCCTTCCACAAAATGTCACCACCAGAGATGCTACAAGATCTTCATCTTGAGAGTGTTCATGCAAGAAATTAAATAGGGAAGCAACTGCCTGAGAGGGAAACACAAAGGACCTCATTCAAATTGGACACAGGATATTTATTCCATTTTGTGGAGGATCACAAGATTCTGGGTATGTTCTGATTCAAACAAAAAGATGAAATATCAATCCTGTGCCGAGTGCAATAGCAGTTCCCCACCCAGCTCTGGTGGGAGCTGGGGAGCCTGAAAGAGCTGGCACCAAGGTTGCTGACTAGCTGCAGACTGGGACTCTCAGGCTCTCACCTTGCCATCCGCCTGCCAGGAGGGCTGCCGAGGAGCTGGGCCGGCAAACTGGCTGGAAACCAGGGAGGTTTCCCTCAGAACGCTGCTTTGTTTCCGGTGGAATTTCATCAAGATCTGTCTCGCAAACATTTCAATTTCGACAAAAAAAAATTTGGTTGAAATTTTTTCTGACCAGTTCTAGAGACTTGAGCCTGGTGATCAATCTTGTAAATCTTGTTAAACTGAAAATGTTAGTATTTTAGGCCAGTACATGTAAAGAGATACAAAACATCCCAAAATCTTTCCCTGTTTACAGAGCCCCCTGATGATGCCATCTGAGAACAGTGTTGCTGATATTACCTTAGCCTCCTCCACATATGGCGAGAACAGTCTTGGCCGCACATATATTCCAGCATTTTTTTGCCGCAGCCAGGCATTTGACTTTCCACCTTCCGATGTTGGTAGCATGTCTGAAGGGGGAGTACTAATCAGGCCTCTCTTCATCTTTAAGAATCAAGAAAGAGTTTTACGGTTTTTAAAATATTAATATGATAAAAACTTGCAATAAATGCATTCTTTACGCTGAATCCTTACACCGCTGATTTTTCTTTAGATTTTTGGTAGATTTAAAGAACACAAAACCTAACCAGAAAAAGAGTGTTATACATCTATTACTCCCAATGATAACATTTAAAAAGTTAATCCTCAAAATAAACAAACAAAACCAACATCCACCAAAGCCAAAAACCCCTCACACCTGAACACTGTAACACGTGAAGTACAAAGAACCCAGAGATGTATTTGTATGAGACTACTGACTTACTGCATCACTCAGAACTTCACTATTCATGGGTAAGATGTGCTCAATGCGGACAAAAGGTAAAAGTGGAGACAGGATCTCCCTCAGCTCTTCAATGTCAAGATCTCTCCTCTTCACACCTCTTTTATTCACACTGTGAGCAGTACCACTGAGTAAATTAGGCTCTGTGGGAAGGAACAAGACATGCTAAGTTTTCATCAGAAAGAGGATAGCATGAGGTACAGGGCTTACAGGAAGTTACAGAAAAGGAAGGAAAAATCTCATTTTATATCAGTAGTGCTCATCAGCACCATTCCACAAAACTAAAAACCAAACGTGGCACTCGGTGCTGCAGTCTAGTTGACAGGGTGGTGGTCAAGGGTTGGACTTCATGGAGGTCTTTTCCAACTTAAATGATTCTGTAATTCTACCTCATGCCTTAAAATCGTACATGAAACATCCACAGAGACAGTTTATACCAGCATGGGTCATTGGCACAGCTGCCAGTTTCAAAGTGTAAGCCAGGCAGAAAATACAAACATAGCGTTTGTGATAAATCTTTGGAAAGCTCTATTAAGAGCTATGCTATCAAACAATTGTACCTCTCTGCTAGCAGTTCTCCCAAGGACTCTATTCTGTAGCTCCTCTGCCTTTCCCCAGCAGTTTTTAAAGGCATTTTCTACAAATTAAAGTCTGAAGAGTCCTCAAGGATACATTATTCTAGCTTCCTTGTGTAACCCACCTCAGTAGCATGGTGTCAAGCCCACTCAAATTGCTCCCATGGTCACAGGACACCTATTTGCACCAGCAGTGGCATCCTCCTGGAGACAGCAAGCTGACCATGCAGCCCACACGTGTATTTTAGGTATTGTGTCCAACCTGAATTTGACTGACTAGCTTCCCTCTTTGAGGAAACCTGTCAAACATACCCACCCTCCCTCAGTACAGGCAGCTCTCGTTTTGGCTACAGCTCATTACATTCTCTAATGCTTTGCAGCATTTTAGTGACACCATCACACATTCAGAGCTGCAGTACAACGAGTGCCAGTGAGGAATTTAGATGAAATCACTGGACTAAATCTGGCCCTAATCTCACAGAATTTGGCATCACTATTTCTGCTTTTGCTTATTGTGTTATCTGATGATCCCAGATAAGAGATGTGAGCTGTAATGAATGCCAGAGCAAGAAGCTGTGCAGTGATCCCAAAGGAGCAGCTTCTGCCCCAGCCCAGGTCTGTTACTGTTTAACTGGCTCCATTATGTTCCAGGGTGCTCCGGACAAACACTTGGAAAATGCTGTTTTGGAAATAGGTTAATACTTATTCAGGACACTAGAAGCACATCCTTTAACTGATTTTTTGTTGCATTCCATAAAACCTGTCTATGACAAAGCAGTAAAAGTGGATTTCAAAAGCATGGCCAGCCTTCTCAAGACAGTAGTTATATCAGTACTGCTCTCTTTTTATCAGGCAAGTTCTTCCCTTTCTGTTCCTCTTCTGGCACTATGTGATTGACACTTCATAGTGCAGATGAACTACAAGATCCTTGCATTTGTTATTTGGGACATATATGTTTAACCTACTTCCCAACATAGCCAATATGTGTAAGATTGCCCTTGAAGTTACCACTGTAGAAATAATGTGCATCTATTCTCAGAAAAATACATTTACATCTACTTTAGGGAAAACACTGGTGCTTCTTGTTGGCTTGTTTCTCACTACCACAGATTCCTGTCAGAGAGACACACTCAAACTGAAGTGAAAGGCTGACACCATAAACTGAGAGTAAGACTACTGTGAGAAGCCTGCATAGCAAGATACTGCAGAGGGGTTTTATTTGATGAATTAGTTACAAGCAAAATAATTCTGAGACAAAAGGAAACCAACCAGACTTCAAAATCAGACAGACATAGAGGTTGAAAAGACCTCTAAAAGTTTGGTTCAGTAACAATCAATTCCTTCTTCCCACACCTCCTCAGGTAAGGTACAACACGTTGCCCTTCACTGCATCCAGTTGGGATGTAAATACCTCCAAGGAAGGAGGTCCCACAACTAATTTGGGCAACCTGTGCCAGTATCTGACCATCCTCACAACTTGTATTTCAGTTAATGCCTCATTGCCTCTCACCTTGTCCTGGGTGCCAAGATAGAAGTGCTGCTGCTCTATTTTCCTGCCATTAGATATTTATAAACTCTGTTAAGATCCCTTCTAAGCCTTTTCTTCTTCAGGCTAAACAATCCCATCTCCCTCAGAATGCTATGTTCTCATTTTAGATAACAAAACCTTTAAAGAAAGCAAGAGCATTTACTTTGTTTTGACTGTACTATGGACAAAGTAAATTGAATTTTCCTAAGTTACAGAAGACTCACAAAATAGAACGGCCATAAATTTTGGTTTATTTGGTTTAGTACTGCATGGTTTAAAGGATCCTCACCTCGATCTGCTATCCTCTTCATCAACTGGTGTTCTCCCCATTTAATCAGATATTTAAGAATATCTTGTTCACTTGCCTGTAGAAAGAGGAAGTCAGTATTATGCAGATGCTTAGTGTCACATGCACACACACAAAAGAAAAAAAAAATCACAGGTCTTTTACAGCTCTAAAGAAACACAGTTGTACCTAAGCATGAAGTATTTGCATTTTATGATCTGCTTACCACTTTCTCCTAATATTTTAAGCTGTACTACAGGTATGTCACCACCATAATTTCTAGATTCATATTACTTACTGAATCCCTAGGAAGAGGAAGAAGTTTAGTACAGAAGGAAAAAAAAATTCATATGGAAACTTACAGGTATAAAGTTTGAATTACTAAATTTAATTAAAAGGCACAGTTCTGACTCTGGGTATTTCAAGCTTTTGTTTAACATTAAAAATTCAGCAATATAAGCTCTCATGGAAGATCAACGGTACTGTCAACTGTAATTTCTGAACAAAACTTTAAAAACCCACTTTAAATAATCTCTAGCACTTCATCCTTTACAAAAAAGTAAGATTGAGATGAATGCAGTTGAAAAAAAAATCTAGGAAACTTTAAGCTATTAAAGGGTGGTCATCATTATAAAGATGTCTCCCCTGAACAGCAATGGCAGCAAAAATCCAGAATCTTTCTGCGGGTCAGTACATTTCTCTCTCCCTAAAACCACACAATCACTGAGGGCAAGTCACATAAAAAAAAAAACCAACAAAAAAACCCCCTGCAATACTTGTCAGAGAAAGTATTCTTCTCTCTCCATGAAAATAAATTGAGTTTTCTGAACCATTTCTAGTTTATTAGCTCCCACTGCCCTAAATTAGCATGTGTGTTGTAACAGCAAAACTACTCCCACCATGTAATTTTATAAATCTCTTCAACAGCCAAGGCAAATGTTAGGTTCAGAAATGCTTTGTTTAAAATAATTTGCATCCATTTCTAAACTATTATTAGACATCTAAGCAACAGCATATACCACATTTGGGTTGTGTTACAAGCCAAGAACAAAACAATTTTCTAAATGGCTAATTCCATTTCATTTTTTACATATTATGAGTGCTTAGTGCGTACCAGCCCTCACCAGCCTACGGTTCCAAATCGACTGCCCCCAAGCATTTCCTAGTAGTGGTGTAATACATCCTGCTTCTAGCAGGACCAGCTGCATTCTGCATTGCAGGTTACCTGTAAATAGTCAGACTGGATAGCTGTGAGCAGGTGGTCCTTGCTGAGTTCGTAGAACACCTCTGAAGTCATGACCTGGGTAAACTCCTCACAGAGGAAATGCAGCGCCTGGCGATGGACCCACTTGGAACCGTAGGGCTGGGAGCTCCACTTCAGAATGGCAATTAAGGTGTCCAGTGAGATGCTCTCAGCAATAATATCTTCACAGCCTAGGAAACAAGGGCAACAATCAACAACGTTGTTACAGAGGCACTTGGACCCTGAAGGAATAATACACGTGGCTGTATTATCTGTAATAGAAAGGGTTATATACACCCAGTGAGAGTAAAGAGAGGTGCCCTACAGATCAAGGCTGAAAACAAGGTCGTATTTTGTCTAAGAGTACAATAATTTTAACAGTGGTTTATGATTCCAACTATACAGTTATTTACTTTTTAAAGGCACATGAAGCATCATGGCTGCTGGCATGCCTGGATAAACAACTGGAAAGCTAGTTCAACCCAGTCAGAACCCCCCTTGGTTATCTGAGTGTTTAATGCATTTTAACATTGAGAACTAGACCCAGCAGATTCACAGAAACACATGAAGCGTAACAAAGGTGGGATTTCTGCCTGTATCACTTTGCTCATGGACCTTCCTGAGACAGAAGAACAGCAAGCTGTTACAGTGTTGGTACTCAGCCACTCGGCACAGGATGAGGGCAGCAAAGCATCATCTTCTGACTCACAGAGAAGGCAGGGAGCAGTGGATGGCTGCTCCAGGCCACCACAATGGCATCAGTATCCAGCAAGGCACAGAAGGTGCCAGGACAGGGAGAACACTCTCTGACAGGGAAGCAGAAAGGAGGCAGATTTTTTGAGAGTATGTTACAGTTTCTTCCTACCCACTGCTTTATTAGGATCTACTCTTTCACAGGACACATGTCTTCTGAAGCAGAGTGAGTACAGTTAAAACTCCTGAAGGGAAATGGAGCCGATTTGGAAGAAATGAGGGAAGACATACTGTGGGAGGGCTGAAAACATGGGTACTTGGGACTAGAGTTAAGACAGATGGTACCACAACGTTGAGAACTTGAAGTCTCCAAGAGCACTTAGTTGATTTCATTTGTACTTCTGGTTTAGCACAAAGATAGCAATTTAAAGAAAAAATTCTCAGAATTATACATTCCAGTCTCAACCCACTACAGCCACAAAATTACAGCTGTGCTTATGCCTATAAGAGGTCCCTAGACAGTTCAGAGCTACGTGTCTGCACTGCAATTTTATTTCTTATACATCATCATTTTTCCTCTCAGTTTCAAGAGAGCTAAAAACTAAATGTTGTTGTTTAGGGAGGTGTATTTCATGAGCTCTTGAATTAAGCTGAGTAAAAAAGTTTTCAACACAGTAATCTCAACCTAGTCAAGACAAAGACAGGTCTCCTGATGCTACCTATTTTTTCACCAGCTGCATACAGATAAAATGTACTACCAACAATTAACAGAAATAAAAGAAAAATCTTACTTTTTTACACAGGACAGTATACAGAATATACAGTGCTCCATTTCCATTGCAACTAATGATGGGAAAGATGTTTTTAAGGAGTAGGTAGTAATAAGTGAACAAACTTCTTCAAGTACGATGGCATCTGTCAAAGGAGCTACTACTTACTACTTAGAAGTCACTAAAATGGGAATTTAAACAGGAGGGCTAAGAAGGTAGTAGAAAACAACAGTTTAAACATGAGACTGATTATAAATTTACCTGTCTTATTAGAGACACATATTTGTACCCAATACTATAACAACCACAATGTGGTAATTGTAAGAACAATATTCTACCAATAAAATTTTCTAAGCTTTTCAGGAATATGCCTGAATGTATACACAGTTTTAGAAACAATCTTTATTAAATTTCTAAAGCAATTTATAAAGATAATCTCTGTCCCCCAACAATAATGCATTTTACACCAGTTCATATTTAAACAAAAAATTCCTCAACAAGCAGATGGATGATTTTTTTTTTCACATATCTGATTCACCTGTGAAAAGGAAGGCTGAACGCAGCCATTGACAGGAGGCTACCCAAAGCACACACATTTCTGACTGATGCAGCACATGCAGTGTTACACTTTGCATCCTCAGACTCTCCACTTGCTTCTGGCAAAGGGGTGAGTGGTGAGTCACGTTTCAACACAACTGCTTTGTCCTTCACCATTACTGAAATAGTATGGCACTTCTTGGAGCCACCTATCTCCATGAGGTTACATATCATCATTACTACTGCTAGTAAGAACTGATGCCTCACTGTAAATATTGACCTCCAACCTGCATGGCAAGCACTGGCCTTAAGTGAGCAGGGCACAGGCACAAAGATGGGTTGGAGGCACTTGGAACATCACTCCAGTCATCACTGGTACAGTAAGAGCAGAGCATGAGAACTCTTCTGAAATACACTCTGTGGGCTGAGGTACACGTTAGTGAAACTGCCCCCTCTAGATGGGGGAATTCCCAGATTCCTAAAGAATAAAGTCTCAAATCTTAAAAAGTTCTGGTCAAGAATCTGAGAAGCAGCCTTAAACAAATGAACAACTAACAACAAGAAACAACTAAACCACCCAAAACCTAACTTATCATCAAAAAAGAGAGCTCAAAATACTTCAGCATATGCCAGAAACAGGAGTAAATGAAGTCTGAAGCTTTCCACTTCAGGATTCATTTTTACCCAAACAACAAAGGGCTGACATTGCATTTAACTTTGTCATGCAAGTCTCTCTCATCTTTCCTTTTGGGGCTCAAGAAAGGAAAATGTTAAATTAGTGGTTAACCTGGCATGTGAATGAAAGCAGTGACTAGTTGCAATTTGCTTAAGAGAGGAGTTTGAATCCCATGAATAAGAAACAAAATCGTTTGAAACCATTATTTAGGGTCATCTCCACTGAGCCTTCCCCTGCTAAATCCTAACACAATTTTTTGCATGCAATTATTCTGCTTGCACACAAGCTGACTTCAGCAGAAACTGAAGAAATTGCATTCCCATGAATGCTAAACATCACACATAAGGACTGTTCCGTTTCAAAGGCAGTAAAGTAAACCCACACACTGAAATCAGTCACCAGGAAACTCAAACTACAAGAGAGAGACTTATCTCAAAATTAATGCCATTCCCAGTATTTAATCTGATATTTGTTTTTGAAGAAAAGATGCCTGCCCCCTGAAAAGACACCAGAAATGCAGCTCCAAAGATCTAAGCAACACCAATTTATAGAAACAGTGCATCAGCTCAGTCTTAATTCTTCTGTCAAATTCAATTATTGCACAACTAATAATCATATGACATCAGGTGAAAAGCTCATTAAGGATGACTAGGAAATGAAACAGTCTTTTTCCTAAGTAATTTTAGCAATGGGTCAAAAGTATGGGATTATTAGAAGTATTTCTTCTGAAGTAAGCATAAGGTAATAATTAAAGTGTTTTTTGAGCTTCTAAATAAATTGGGGCAACCCAATTCTAGCTATGGAAGGAATCCAACTTCCTTTCTTCTTTGGCAGAAGTTTTTTCTGCTTTAACAATCAGCCACTTGGCAAAAAAAGCAGGCATCTAATAGCCACAATATTGCTCTTCACAGTGCAATAGAGCATTTTGTCTTGTGAATACTATTTTTTAATACTCAGGCAGCTACAGCCTTCCCAAGATCCATCTGCAGTGTCCCACAAGCTTTCTGTGACCATAACTATCCTTCAGAGAGTCAGTCTGGAATCTACAAAAAGTTAGATAACCATTACATTTGCACAGATGATGCTGTTCCATGCACTCTTTTGCTGGATGCCAGTGGACCCTGCCTACCATCGTGCCCTGTCAGCTTCCATGGTTCTCTCTCAAATGCAGTCCTGCAGTCCCTCCAGACAGAAACAGTTTGAGCCATGTTTAGCATTCTAGCTAGTGGCTTGGGATCAGGACAGTTGATAGACCTACTCAAGACAAGTTAACTGCCTTCAAGTATTAGCAAAAGGGGCATTAAACAAAGCTTTGACTACAAAACTGTTAGCTTGATTTAATTCATTCTGTGGTGAAGACTTCCCCCCTAAACTTATGCACACCAGTGGAGCCAATGAAAAAAAAGGGAGTAAGAATTCGTCTTAACACTGAACTGGAACTGAGAAGCTATTCAATGCTTTTTAAGCTTGTCACATTAGGAGAGACCATGCCGGCAATCACAGGAACCATAGTTTTTGAAATTTTTTTGAATGTGTATTTAATACTGCTACCATAGGATCCCTGGCATTTCAGTATTTCAGTCCTCCTCAGATCAAGGGTACTTTTGATGTCAGACAATATCTACTTCTAGATCAAAGCTGTGCTACTGAATATGGCTTTACAATAAAGTTTTTAAGTTCTTATACTTGTCGAGAGAAACTCAACACCTAAAATAAAAGCGAAGGAAAGCAAAGTCAGAAATTGAGTTATTTTTTGTCGTTTTTACTTTAGAAAACGTCTTTAAATCAGGTGACAGAAAAGGTTCTCAGGCAAGGCTATTTCATAAGGTCCCAGTATCCAAAAGCCTATCACAGCAAAACATTCTGTACCATCACCTCAGTGGGACTATTCATGACAGTGGGCAACAGGGCCAAGATGCAGTAGAGGATTCAAATATGTAATATAGCTATCTAATAAAACTCATATGCCTGAAGTCAAGCTTCCTGCAACAGCAGGGCAGTGCAGCAAGACTGGAAGTGGGGAGTGTTTTGACAATGTGTGATGAACAGCACCAGGGAACTGACTTGGTTTAGTAACTGTACTACAGAAGAGCAAGGGATAAGTGATATTAAACCCAATCTTTGTGAGTCAATGCGTTAAAATAATTGCACCAGTACAGTTGAGAAGAGAGCAGTGAGGTAGCATGAAAACAGAAAAACTGCAGCAGAGAGCAGGAACAGGCAGGCAGAGCACAGAAAGGTTCCATTAAGGGATGTGCTCCAACCTCCCGGAGAGGGCTCTAATCCTCACAGCCTCGGTGAAAGCCCTGAAGAGCTTCACTTTTGACAGTAACAACTACCAGAGCACTCCTAAGAGCAGTGTCAGTCCTATTAGGTACAAAGGGGTTTCACTATGATCAGCTCTATTGATCAGATATGCTTGCTGATTAGTTCATTTACTCAAATTAGTTCATTCAAAGATCCATTTCAATTTCTCTTGAAAGGTAAGTGACAGTCCTCAGCTAAAACAAATTAAGATGAAGGCAGAGGAAATTCTAGATAAAGGTAGTCCTGCTTTACTTGGATGGTAAAGATTCATTGCACATACTCATACTATCACTGTCTTCACCATAGGGAAACCATCTATTAAATCACAACAGTCAGAAAAAAGAATTTTCATCGTGTTAGGAATGGGAATATTTCCATGGAAATAGTCAAAGCTGAATCATCTGCTGAAACTGAAGAAAAATTACAACATCTGGAAACTTAGAAAGGTCCCTGAAGACAAATCAAACTTAAATCTGTTGAAAATAAAAACAGCTGATCAGAAGCTTTAAAATACATCAACTTCACTTGACACTCAGTTACAAACACCCAGGCAAAACCGAGTGCAAGCAAGAAAAATGAATTGGAAAGAGTATCCAGACTTAACATAATAAGCCCAAAATATTTTCCACGAAACCAGGGAGACAAGCTTTTTCAAGTTTGCAATTGGCTAGCAGGAGTGAACTGAAACAAAAAACTTCAGCCGAGAGTGTGGAAATCTAGAGAAGAAACTTAAGACATCAGCTACGGTGAAAGCAGCTGATGGGATCAGTCAGTACTTGGGCAGAACTGGACACCTGCTGCACCACAGAGTGGAAAAACACTGCCAGAAGTCCAAGCTCAGAGACTTTAGAACTGCCTGCTCAGTGGCCTCCAACAGTGCTGTCTCTTCCACACCACGCTGTGTAACACCTAGAAGTCAGGTGTTTGAGTGACAGCTTCCAGCATAGAGGTCTGTTAGCTGTGAAATCAGGGAATAGGATGGACACTACTGAAATTATGATCTCCCATTTACCTCATGTTATGTATCATAATAAGTAAGGACAAGACGCTACAATTGAGTCAGAAACAAGAATAATGGTCACAACTAAAGCACATCTTTAAGTGATCTCAGTCAAGTGGAGGCATATAGTTTTCCCTGACCAAATAAGCTTCCTTTTAATTTTGATTATAAGATTATTCCAGAACAGTTCTTCCGTGTCTGCACAGTACCAATGACCCAAACATGAACTCTGCAAATTAAGTATGAAACTATTAGATTCTGACTTCACTGGCATATACAGATATACAGAGTGCTTACTACTTTCTCCTGTAGCTAGGGAATGCTGCACCAGTTTGTAAAATCCTAATAAGGCGAAGTTAGCATCTAGAATTTCAGTATCTGAAGAAGTGCCAAACCTACGTTTTCTGGTATTTGATAATTTAACAGATTTCAACACTTGCTGATTCTACTGCATTTCTCCCCTATGTATAACAGCAGCCTCACTCCTCAATCTCACTACTTTTGTGGTCAGAAAGGCATTTACTATGGAAAGAAGAAAACCTCTGGATGCCACTGCATCCCTCTACCTCCTCCCTATGACCACCCCCAAAACCCTACAGCTCCTGTTCATCCAGAGGGCCACCAAGACCAAGCCTGCACTGCTGCACTCGCTGGCTCTAGCCACTCAAGTGTGCTGCTGCAACGCAAGCCCCATTGCAGCTCCTGCTGCTGCCTTTCTTTTCACTCTCCTAGAGGTAGTACTGAGGGAACACTTCCAGGAAAAAGCAGAGATCTTGTTACCACTGACTCATGGAATATACATTCCAGAGCAGCACTGCTCTGTAGTGCATTACTGAAAAGAGTGCCAGTTTAGGACATGCTGATCCAAGCAGCTCAACTCAAAGCGAGCAGAAACAAACTCAGCACCAAATAAAATATCAGCTCATTTTTCAGTATTTACTAACATAGAATATAAAAATTGTTTTCCTATCTATAAGTTTACCTAAGTTTCTCTTGAAAGTTCTCTGTCATTGCTTTTCTGCTTTGCTACAACTGACACTGCTCCATCAGAGTATCTCCAGACAATAGTTGTTCCAGTTTAGGTGACCAATCTGAGAAAAGAATTGCACCCTGTTCATTTAGGAAACAGTGCATACTTATTCAGTGTCTCACTGAGGGTTTAATTCACCATTTAATTTTTTCATTAGTATTTCCTGAGCATGTTAAATCCTTTTAGCAGTTATATATATGGGCATGCACCAAAATTGAGAAACTCCATCACCTCTTTAATTTCAATCCATTTTCCTTTCTGGCTTTCAGCTGATCTACAGAGTTGTTCTCAAGTACTATTACCTTGTACATATTTTATAGAAATTAACTTAATACCATAGTTAAACTACAGTAAAACTTCTTGCCCCTTCTGAAACATTAAGTTTCTAGGTGTACTGAGAAGGAAACAACAAAAGAAAGATGCAGATATACAAGAGACAGTCTGAAGGAGTGCCATGATGCTGACCAAAGTACTGAGAACTTAGCCTATGAGGAAAAACTGAAGGAAGTTAGGTCTCTTCTCTCTCAGGAACAGAAGGCTCAGGGGACCTTGTCACAGTATTCCCAGTCCCTGAGCTACTGTAGGGCAGCTATAAAGAGGACAGAAGTTCTCTTCTCACAAGAAGCCACATGAAGAGAACGAGGGGCAACAGATGTAAGTTGCACTGGAAAACATCTCAACACAAGATGTTTTTCCAATGAGAACAATCACTTCACCAGGACACAGTACAGTCCCCATCACCAGAGGTTTTCAAAAAGTGACTGGACAGAATGCTGGACCATCTCATCTAGGCTCCCTTTCTAACTTGGATAGGTTGAATCCTATTATCTTTTGAGGGCCTTTCTAACCTGGGCTGCTCTATGATTGGGTGATTCTAAGAACAGCCCAATTGCATCCTGTGGCATTTTGCCTCAGACAACACATTCCTCTTGATCTGTACGAGTTTGTTGCAGTACAAATATTTCAGCTTTCAGCACAATCTGAAAATTAGTTTCCTAATGGCAAACACCACATGAGCTACAATAGTTCTGTTAGTTTCTCATATCCTTATCACTTTCAGTTTCATGTAACTATTAGGAGAACCCATTAAGAATATGACCTCTTCCTGCTGTGCTTATACTGCCCTTTCCTGTCTACTCTTTATCAAGTTTTCTATTTTGCTAAGAACTACTTTATAGCTTACAATATAAGGTTTCAATCTTGCCAAATTTAATTTGACAGCTAGAAGTTATGGATGTACAGATCAATTGTAAAAAATTACTTTTGTTTAAAAATTAAACTAGTTTAAACAAATTATGTTGCTGATATACCAGTGAGTTCCATTTTCCCTTTCTCAGCTCAAAAGTAAAATTCTTATTCCCCATCAGCAGGGCCTGAAGCAATTCCCACATTTCATTATCCATGCTGTGGCCATTAAATAGCTCAAACACCAACAGACAAAACTGCAGGCAAAGCTGTAATCAAGATTTGAATGATCTTCAAGAATAATGGAAGTAGTAAAACTTTCTAAAGTTTATGTCTGAAAACACTGACTGACCCTGCCTTCAGTTCTGTTCATAGAGGGGCAGACATTAAAGACTTAAGACTAGCACAATTAAGCTGTTTAAGTTTTCCTTCCAACTGCAAGATTGCAGGGTTGGTGTCTTTAACATAAACTACAGAAATAGTTTAAGTTATTCAAGTTTACAGCCTTGTTAACATATACAGACACTTCCTAACAAGTCTAAATATTTCCTCCTCTCAACAAGGATCTCTCTCTAGTTTACATCCAAAAAATGGATCACAGAAAGCAGATAAGCTTACTAAGATAAGCATTAGAAATATCAATACCAGTTTTACATACTTGATAAAATTAACATGCTTCAAAAATGATGCACCATACAACTAAATCTCTTGTGTGGCATTTCTTCTGTCCCTAGAAAATATATGCATTATTGAAAACTTACAGATGGAAAACAAATTCCACTTCTAAAGGAACTGTCAGCCACTGACAGCTGACATCCCTGCCCTGCAAAATTGCTAAATTTTGTTCTAATAAGGTCATATATTCTACAGCGAGGACAGTATTACATACCTTGTGCAAGCATGTTAAACTCCAAGAACAGTGCTATGTGATAGAGCTCCATAGCCTCTTCAGCCCTGGTCATGTTTAGCTTTCCTGCTACAAGAGCCTGAACTTCACTTAAACTGCCCACCGAAGGACTGGAGTGCAAAACGGAGAGGTCCACCACATCTGTATACATACAGTTCAAAATGACCTTAGCATATTTTTTTGGTATGATAGATTCATCCAATATGATTCTAGTTGGAGTCCGTAGAGTTCTGTCTGTGATTTCTTCACCAGTTCTTATCCTCCTCTGCAGCAAGTGACGGAAAAAGGGAGACCGGGATGAAATAATAGCTTTGTGAGCTCTGAGCTCTTCATCTAGACAGTTCTGACTTCCACCAAAAGTTTCAACTAGGTCAGAGTTGGACGAAAAGCTAAGAACCACATCGTAGTAGCACATGTAATCAAACAGTGCGCGCATGTCAACGTCTAAGGAATTTGGCGTTCCAAATTCTTCACTAAGCTGCACAAGAATATCAACGTTTTGGAATCTCGAATCCTCCATACCAAACTCGCCCGTATAAAGGTAGTGTAACAAAGCAGAAAACATAGGCATGTCTATGCCAGCTGTGTTAATATCCATTATTATTTCTGCCCCGTACTCCGGTGAGGAAGAAAGCAGCGTCTTAAAAAACGGACACCTTGCGGCCAGTATCGCACGATGCACGGGAAAACAAGTTTCTTGAAATATTAAATCTACATCAGTACAATATTTGTATTGATAAAGTTCAGCCATGTCTTTTTGTAGCGTCCTGGCTTCTGGTCTTGCCAAATTAGCTTGTAGATAAAGTTCCTTTAAGGCCGATGTTCCTTCGTATTCTTCTACCAATGCATTAACATCTCTGACGTCCCAGCCTGAGAGGAGCTCACGCATCTGCTTGGCGTGGTCAGCAGATCGGCTCGATTTCCGACGCTTAATGAATTTCTTTTTGAGGGTGGCAAGGCCAGAGGTTTTCTTTTTCTTGTCTTGAGGTTTCTCGTGGCCATGGTCAAGGCTATAAAGCTTTGATTCACAGCCAAAACCTTGATGAGAGTAGGATGATGTCCCTAAAGGCAAAAAGGAAAATAGAACACATTTATTCTTTAAATTTAAACAGAAGGTCCATAACACCTAAATACTCCATGAATGATTCTACAAGTTGTAAAGATTTTCCTTGTCCTCATATCAAATTTCTTTTTGAAACAACTGAAAACCTGACTGAAGCCTCTTCTGGCCATTAAGAACAAAGATTTATTTGCATCTACAAAATTTATAGTTTGCTGTGTTTCAGGATGTTTTGGCTTGGTTTTTAAATATTTTTGTTTGTTTGTTTGTTTTTTAAATATATTCAATTTTAAGAACCAAGCAGTGCCAGTTGATATAGCTCTACAGTATACGGTACACTTTCCTAAGCAGGAAGCAGTTGTACTGCACTTGCAACTGTAATATCACTGCAGTTGTAGCATTAAGAGTGTAATTGTATTAACGTTTTCTAACCCTAATATCTCAGTGAAACACTAGCAACCCCCCCTTTAAAATGTTTTCAAATTCTGTTCCAGCATTAAGTACCATTAAAACAATAGACGCATACCTGGCAACAGATAGTCACAAGAAAGAAAAAAAGACAACACAGTATCAAAACACTCAGGGATTATTTTCAGAGGAAATTTTAGCAAGAAAAGTAAAAATCCTGTCATCTGATAATCAAGTAATGCCAAAACCAAACACATAAAATGGGCTCCTTTCCACAGAACTACCAATACTAATTTGTGCACACAAACCATCAAAAATATGGAGAATGGAAGTCTTACTGTGTTATCAAAGATTTCCTTTGAATAGAGCATTATTCAATTAAAGTATACATATAATTATTTTTCTTCTCAAAAATAATTTATAGGGAAATTATATTATGAATGCTGATAGCAATTCAGTGAGAAAAAAGGGAATTAGAATCCGCATTTCTACAAGTAACGGAAAATCAAGGTAGTGTTTCAGAAAAAACAAAAAGGAATTTTTAAAAACCATAGCTTTAAGGTGAGAGTCATGCTTCTGTTTAAGGGTTCTTTTCTAATTTAAGTTTATTTACAGGGCTTTCACTCTAAGCCAGATGTTGAAGAACCTCAGACATGACAAGAAAAGAGAAAAGTAAGTACACAAACCCAACTCCCACTTCTGGACCTAAGAAGAATGAGAAGAAAACATTTGCTCTATAATGCACAGCACTCTATAATGTTACACACATCAATAACAATTACAGGTTCATCTGAAATAGCATTTGTCCATTTTCTGTTGGAAATAGCTCATGTTTCTATTAGTACACTTGTGTAGCTTTACTACTTGTTGCCTTTTTTTAGTCTTCCAAAGCCCATCCTAGAACCAGAGCTTTTGGGGCCTTTTACAACTTGTTCTATCACTGCAATCTCACAGCTCTGCCTCTTTCAGGCAGATTCACTGTGACATTGTGTTGACAGTGATGTTATGGGCCAGTCTGACAAAACACAGCACATTTAGTTATTTTGTGATTTCAAGCATTTCTCAAACTTTGAAAGAGACAGGAGTAATTCAAAGCTGTATCTGAGACTAAGGCAGCTGTAGCAATCAAACAGTTCTGTAAATTGTTTTATTGTTTAAGCCTCAATAACAAAGTAAACTTACACAGTAGCTTTTATGTCAAGCTAATTAAAATTCCCACAAATCACACAATGCAGTGGTTTTATGATTATTCTATTAGTAAAAACTTTGAGAAGGAACTTTGCTTTATTTGAGGAAAGACATCCAACCATTTTATCCCAGTTTAAAATTTGCTTGATCAGGCAACATGTGATAAATCATACTGAAATTTCAAAAAGTGAAAAGAATATCAATTTAAATGAAAATAACAGGAGTTACTCAAGACAACTTCAATAAAGAGGTTGTGCTGCAAAATCCACCATAAATATTCCTTCCACATCCTATACTAAATATGACAATGGAAAAGTAGAAATTCAGCCTCCTGCTGATAGAGACAAGTGTAGAATTTCTGCTTCATTTAAAGAGGTACATTTCACAATAAAAGTAAAACTACACTTTGGTCACTCTATAATGACAGATTCTGTTTCCAGAGAACATGCCAGTTCATTTCTATTTGAAGTACGTTGGATTCTAATGGCAAATTTGAGTGCAGAACATTCTCTAACATTCCACTAAAGAAAAACTAGGACACCGCAAGTCTCAATTTCTTTCTTCCCTGAAGGCTGCTGTGAAGTATTACTTGCACATGAATCACCACAAAATACTAAAACGCCACTCAAACCTTTGTGTACCCTGAGCTACTTACAAGACTTAACTTTGGACGTACTGCAAAAACTGCTATTAACCCTTACAAACAGCACTGCTACAAAAGCACCACCACACAACTGCTTTTTGTAAGAAAAAGAGATGCACCACCAAAGCCTCTCTGGGTTCACAACAGCTGGTGGCTCCACATCCCTCACTCAAAGAAAGAATCTGGAAGAGAATGTTTTTGGGCTACCTGTATTTCTTCATAAGGCAGCAGAATTAAAAGTAGGAAAAAATAAATTATTCCTCAGCACTATACTAAAAGGCACCAATCTATTAAATGCTGTTCAAAAGCAATTGCTACTTCATGCCCCTAGACCATACCCAGCTTGGGACAGACAAGTGTTTACAGGAACAGATGACTGCCAAGAGGAGCTGCTTGGGAACTTGACAATGAAAAATGGGATCTGTTTAGTCCTTTGCATGCCCACACATTTTAATATCTAATTATAGAGCTCTATTTAAAAAAGCAAACATCTTGAACAGATGTACCACCCTAGGAAATGGTGTGAAATCCTCCTCCTGAATGCCGCAGACAAAACAGCAAGAAGATGACTAGTTAAGCTTTTGCTAAAACAAAAGGATTATTTTCCAGTAAGCACACTACACCATTTTTACTGATTTATCTCCTCTTCATAAACTATAAGCAAACTAGGATGAAGACAACTAACAATAGGAGCTCACACTATGAAACTACTGTTTGCTTTGCCATATCAGTTCTCAGACTTCAGCATTCATCCTACATTTAGCATGAAACACGGTGTGCTGCTTTAATGGTAAAGGAGCATGTCTAAAACAAACCCATAGGCCTAAATCCAGTTTCCAGGAATAAGGCAATTAATACAGGCAATTAATAAAATATGTGCAGCTATTATAACTCTATCCCCCAGTTCTGCTTTAGGGTAGTAAATAAATCTAATACCTTCTACATACAAAAATCCCACAATACAAGAAAAAAAAAAACAACAAACAGACACCCCCTCTCCCCTAACAAATGGATAAAACCCCACACAACTAAACCCCAAATATATAAAAGCTGATACAATAATAAAACATTATTCTGGCAAGTGACAAAGATCTCAGCTATCAATTTGAGAATACACCAATTTTCTACTGAGAAAGCTACAAAAAACAATCATGTAAACAAAAATCAAAATGAGAAAGAGCCAAATGCCACAAAGTGGGAAGAAGAGATGTACCCATGTGACATAGATAGCACACTCATGGAATCCCATAATAACAGGATATTCCAGCAAGAATTTTACCCAGAGGCTCATCTGCCTTCCCTAAGATGAGAAGAACACACGCTTTTAGGCCTTCCTCAAAAAGAGTCTCAGCCACAATTTCCCATAGGTAATGGGGGTCAGTAAATTTATTGTGACATACTAAATAATGGGTTTCTATTTTGAGTTTAGTAATGAAGAACATCAACTAAACCTTCCACATATCATGTAGAAAGTTTCTTGGGAATTTAATGAAGCCTTTGGAAATCTCTTCAAATCTGCTCAAAAGGTGTTTCAGCCTGCAAATCTGTCTCCTTCAAGGCCTCTAAGGGTTTCTCTTCACTCAGTGTAGTGGCAGATTAAAAAACACCAAGACATGTAAGAAAAGCATTTTCGCTGCATTTTCGAAAGCATATATGCAGACTGGAGCAAATCTTTTACTAGTTAGCTATGAAACAGTGAAAATATATCAACCCTTGAGGGGAACTTTACAGCACGACTATCCATGATGTTAGGACTGAAAGTTCTTCTTGACATGCTGTGACAGCACATACATCCTTAAATATAACAGTTTGTGGTCTGTCCTTAAATGAGACCTCAGAGCTAGGAATGCCATGAAAGCTGAGAAAAAAGGAGAAAATTTACAAAGTGAGTCAATTTTCCTCTGCTAAGGACGATATCACCCTGCTTTCAATGGTAAGTAAAAAGAGAAGTAACACTGAATATCAATAACTACTTATGCAGTGTTGCAAGCTGAGGCATAAAGGAGAAAAGCATTTATAAACTATTGATGTTATTTACTGCTAAGATCATTCTTCAGGCTGTCAGGGTTGAGGTTTTTTTAAGGAATATTTATCTTCTCAGAGACTGCCTTCTTTCAGATTCATAACATAGCTGTTTATTATTTATAGTGTGACAGTACTTAGATCTACACTGAGGTCTCTTTGTACCAGACTGAAAAACGCATAAAGGTAATGCCTACCCCAGTTATGACTAGGATGAGAAAATACTTCCTTAACAGCACTTCAACACATGTCTCCAGCTAAGCAAGGTCCTGGCTTGTAAATAATACTGTAAGGACAGTAAGTACCCCCACTGCCCATTTTACAGAAACAGGAAAAAGAAGAGAAGCTGTCTCCAAGCCTGTTTGTTACTTCAGCAGGTTTATTACTGGAGATATCCCTTCTAGTAGTAAGGAGGTAATTCCCTTGGACACAATGTCAATACTGCAGTGAATACTGATGATCAAGGGTTTTACATGCTCTGACACAGTTTGACAGAAATTCTGAGGAAGGGTAGAAAACAGTATGAGTATTAACTGAAAGCAACTGCTCTTGAACTGGAAAAACTAGCATGCATGCTTTAATTATTTTATTGTATTTAAATAACCTGGCAACTGTTCACTGGCAAAAGGCAGATCAACTCATTGCATACATAGGCCAAACAGATGGACAGTACCGAATTTCATGCACGATTGAGCTTGAATGGATTCAAACTGGTGACCTAGAAAATAGAAGCTCTCCATAACATTTCTGCAAGCAAATCAAATCCAGTGCATACACAATCCACCAAGTCATTTATGTAAGTGACAAGATAACTGAAAAGAGTTACCTATGAATGTCTGCTGTGCCTGTGAATTTCCCCCTACCCTTGGGGAACACGAGTGAGGGTAGTTAGATGCATTAGCACCCATTTTCTTCAGTCACTCAGGCATTCCGCCTGCTGGCTCTTCAATGTATAATCCCATAATCCTTTATAAATCTTCAATCCCAGGTCCAGCGTTCTGTTCCTCCATTTCTGAAGAACAAAAACATCAACAAGGTACTTCATTATTTGTCACTAAATGTTAAGTGATTTAGATAAAATCAACTCAGCTTCCAGCACACAGTATTTTCAAAAAATAAAACCTCCAACACTTTCAAGATAGCCTTTTATTTGAATGATTAAACCAAGATCAGAAATACTTTTTTTCCCCACAGTAACCTGTAATTTTCCAAACCATTAACAAATCATGTGATAAATTACAACATGGAAAAGGATGGCTATCAAACTTTTAGCTAAGAAATTTTCAAGAACTTGGTCTAGAATAGGAATTCTCCTTTGACTATACCAAGACAGACTTTTCATACGTTTATACCTATTCCCACATGGTTAAAAAATCCCAAACTGAATCATACTGATAAAGTTAAATAAGCCAGTCCTATTGGAGATTATACCATCATCACTGATTTCAGCTGCATTTTTATTCATAACATTTACATAGTTCTCATTCAGTATTGCTTTTCACATTTAGACTTGAAAAGACCTAGAAGTATGTTTAAAAACAGTAAAAATAAGGCATTTAAGGATTCATTAAATTTTTTGAAAACATCTTAGAAATCAGTTCTGAGGTAATTTGAACAAGGAGTCATTGCTAACATACAACAAAGACATTCTAATTTGTTCCAATATTAGCGGTGTTAAAATATTAATTCTGAAAAATGAAAGTTTCCACATGAAGAGCCACTACTGTCAACTGAACACTTGTGCCCCCTTCCAAAATATAAATATGAAGATAAAGAGCGATACAAAGGTAAAGTCTATACTAAGAATCTTTTAGATTCCCTTGAATATCATGAACACATACAGATTTGCTATACGCTTCTGAATTTCTTTTCCTTTCTTGGTAGACTCTGGCATGTTAAATTGGCCAAGAAAATGACATGCAAGTGTATGTTTCAAGGAAACATGCAGTGCACATCCTGGGGAGCAGAAAGTGAGACAGGCCAGGAAGGAAAAAGCTGCAAATTGCTGTAGGCAGAGAGGCGAGGGGAACAAGTGCTCCAGTATTTGAGGGCTGGGTACACGAGGAGGAAGAGTAGGGAAGGGTTTGAAAACCTGGCTTTACAGAGGTGGTCAGGAGGCAGAATTGCTGCTCTGCTGTGTGCATATCCCAGGGTGGCCTCACACAGTGGCAGCCTGCTGAGCACAAGTGGAATTCTGCTAGGGCAGGAGACACAACCATAAAACCACCACAGCAGCTTTCAAGCCAAGTTGAGCCAACCTACAGGCTTGTAAATGAGAAAAGGGAGCTCCCATGCCTGCCCTCCCTAGCCAAGTAGCCAGGTCACCTCAACTGCATCCTGAACAACAATCTTGAACTTGTCTCCACGCAGATTCAGCTTGCTACACATCAGGAAACAAAGATAAAATACCTCCTACAGGAACAGAAGCCTACCCGGGATGAAGACAGAACCAGAGCACACACAGAACAGGCAACATCACACCACTGAATACCAGTAAATCTTCTCAGCAAACACAAGCTGTTGAATCAGTTCAGGTTTAGCCATTGCATGCACTCATTTTCTACCTTGTGCAGAAATAAGCTATTCAAAGATTACTGGATCCATATGGTGCGGATCTCTACTTCATTTATGAAAATCTTCACTTAAGGAAAAACACTTAGAAAATAAATTCATTAAAACAGTGACACTCCAAGTGACTTCTGTATGCATTAAGAATATGTTGCTTAAATGTGCTGTAAATTTCTTGATGGAATTAGTTACACCCAGGACAAACTCTGTGATGGTAAAAGTCACCTTTCAGTTTGAATGCTAACTTGCTTACAGGTAAAGGCTAGCAACCTGAGTAGATATACCAACAATTTTCTTTTTCTCACCTAAAATTGGACTGGTTCATTTGGACTTGAGTCCTGGAATAATGCCACTGTTATTCCACTTTTCTGTGCTCAGCTGTGGTGTGATAACTTGTATATTAGATGTCTACTAACAGTTTTCAGTTCTTCCAAACATAGGAAAGAACCTGGGAGATAAGTAAAAGAGGGAAGAGAAAAAAAAAACCGTGTTGGGCTTCTCATTTTTTTTCATAAGTAAGCACTCAATATTTAGAATCAAGTCCCAGGATGAAGTTAATACCTTCCACCTCCTTCCACTTGGCAATAAATACGTGCCAAAAGACAGAAGGAATGCAGTCAAGGAATATATACAACTGTTCAACACCATTAGCAGTCAATGCTTGAATTTGCAAACCAGGATTTAAATAAACTCGAAAAGGAACATCATAAAAAAATCCTAAAACACACAATAGATAAAATTATTTCATTTGGAGGCTTATCAGAATAACATTGTTACACATTAAGCCCAAGTGAGTATGGTGCAGAACAAATTCACTCACTTAATTTAGAATACATAACTTCCATGCACTGCTAAGTTATGTGTGCAGGCTGATTTCTTAAGAGTATTTTGCATCTTGAATTCAAACCTTTAGTTCAAAAAGTGTATTGGGCTCCATGGCTCAAAACTGATCATAGCTTTAGTTCCACTACTGTCCTTAACCTCATGTATCAACTGAAAGTATATTTCTTTTATTTTCTAATACAGTACTAAATTTTACAAGATAATATTATATAACTCATGTTGCATTTCTGAAAAAAATTAGCTAGCACCAGTGATGAACTCTCTCCTAGCAGAAGCCCTGCCTTCCTCTCTTCATTCTCATAACCACTTTTCCTACCTTGTTTGTTCTGTCCCTAGTATTTTGTAAACCAGATAAACTGACCCACATTAGACCCAGCCTAAACAAAAAATCCAAAGAGTATCACTCCATTTGTTTGTTATGCATCACATGAATACTTGCAGTACTGCATCTTTTGACAGCAAAGTGTACTTGAACCACTCATGGATTTAGATGCCTTTGTTTGTTTTGCTATTGTTCACTTCAGCCTCTGTACTAAATAGCATAGCCCACCTGAAGAACAGTTAGCATATAACTGAGTCTAGTCAATACAACTCAGCTACTGCAAAAATGCCAAGTCAAGAATGCAGCTTCTCCACAGTGAAAGGCACTTGTAAAAGGAGAGGAACATAAAAATGAAGAAAAAATTCCAAACCACAAACAAATAGATCTTCAGCTGCAAAAGGAAAGACAGATTTAATCTTTTCTTGCAGAAGTTATCCTGCATACCAGAAGTTCCCTTATTTCAGCTTATCTGAAGAATTTTTTAATTGCATTTTAGCCTCACAATACAGCCATGGAACTTTGTTTGTTTTAAAAACTCCCATCAGGTGAACTTTTTCTTTCCTTTTTATTAAAAGCCTGCAAGCAACTCCGTTAGCATTACCAAAATGAAACTAAATTCAACATCTGCTGACCAACTGAAACAGTTGCTGAGAGCAGTGACGCAAGCACAGATGTGTTATGAACGTACACACACAGGAAAAGAGATAAACTATGTCAAAGCTTGTTTAAAAAAGCCTGTACTGCAGAAAAAGTATATGGAGTACATTATGCTAAACAAGGAACTTAACAGAAACCAAAATTACCACCCCAAATCCTACAAAACAGCACAAAAGTGACTTTCAGATTATACTGATACTTAAGAATAAAATTTAAAATAAATATAAGTCTGGTTAAAGGTTTCAGTACCCGAAACAAGTTTCTCAGTTTTCTCAGTATTTGTCACAGTCAACCTAAAATCCTAAGAACATAGATGACATGCATCTGAGGTATCTGGGCTGACTGAGTAACAGTGACACTTTGTTTCTATCATCACTCAATACAAATGCTTCGTAAAATTTCCTGTAAATCATTGGGATCCAACTAATATAAAGGGCAAGTTAGGGAGTGCTACAACAGGTTTTACAACCATTTGATTTTTCCCCTGTAAAATTTTGAGAACTTTGTATATCTTTTGGAGTTGCTGCCATAGGATTATGCAATAGCATAATACTAAAACCAAAGTTGGAAATTACATCACGTACATGCACATACCTGTACCAACACGGTATTTCAGGTTCTCATTTTACCTAATACGTTTTAAATATACTATGAGTAAATGACATTCCAGGTATCATAAGAATAACTTATTCATGTTTGCTTAGATTTTTATCCAGACCAAAAATGCTATGCTATTTTGTCCCAACAGCTCATTTCAAGTAACAAGAACAACTTTACTGCAAGATGAGATGACAAGATCCAGCAATAAAAAGCACCAGTCTCAGTAAGGAAACACATCAACTAAATTTCAGCAAAGACAAATGTATCTCCATAGAAGTTAGGTAGATCAATAACTAGAACAGAAAAAACACATGAGTATGGACCATTGCTATCACGCCCAAAGTATGTCCCACCAGCTTGCCTTAATATCCTGAATGTGCCTCTAGCAGTACAGTGGTCTGGTGACCAACAGAGAGCCCTGAGCCATCACAAAGTGATTCAGGTATAATTCCATGCTCAGAAGAACAGAAGTAAGTTCCCATCCACTGAGAAGTTTCCAGAGACAGCCCTGGCCATGCTGGTTGTTATGCAGTATACTGCTGGAATTACAAGGCAACAACATCCAAAAGCACAGGCTCTTAAAAATGAAGACAAAATTGCTTGTGGCTGGAGTTTCAGCTGCTTGTTCAGATGTGCATGGAGTATTTGCCTCATTTTTCTTACTGTGCTACTGGAAGGTGCTTTTCCAAGTAAGAGGAGTTGACAGGAACTGAATGCTACCTGTTCTGACCTTTTGCTTTTTCCATGGATGAGACACTCAGAGGTACTGGCACACTCTCAGATTTTGTGAGGTAGAGTCTCCAATCTTGGAAGTGTACACACTAAAGGACTGAATGCATATGGGACAGTGTACCTAAAAGAAATTGTGTAACTGGCAAGTAGTTTTCTGTTCAAAGGAAACAACTGAAATTTTAAGGCTCAGTTGATTATGCCTGACACACATGCAAATCCATCCAAAGCCTATTTTGATTCCTTTTTATAATCCAGTCAAGTAATCAACCTTTATCCTTATTCAAAATTAGCTGCATGATACAATAGTAAGATGCAACTGAAACAGCTGAAAGGTTGTGGTTTAGATCAGTTCTGTACAAAAAACACGAAATGGGTAACATTCTTTATGGGCTAATGAAGCTGTATTATTTCATTATTTACTGCATTGGAAAGAAAGAAAATACCAGAACTTAAGCCACATCAGCAGTTACCAGCTCAAGAGGGCAAGAAAAAGCAGATATAACTAGATTATGAAAGTGACTGCATTACTCAGTGCTTTGCTGAGAATCATGTGTTCCAGCTATCACAAAGAACCCTTTCTTATAGTTAAGCATGAAGTTTACAGCATTTTCTCTTCCATGAACTAGAATGCTTCTCCATCAAGTCCTTTTAAAATGGAGGTGATAAAAACACCACAATAGTCCTAGCTTTTTATTTCTAGATTTGTTGAGAATCACCGGACTGAGTTTTAGTGAGGAAACCCACCAACAAACAACCTGTACTGATTTTCACCCTTATCTCTGAGGAATCAGAGTGAAAGTTGAAAGAACTGTGCTCAAAGAGAGCACAAAGGAGTGTTGACTTGAAGATACACACACTTCAGAAATTGAAAACACTGAGCAGCATTTCAACACTTGAAAAAAAACCCCACAGAATTTAGAGGAAGAAAACCTCTTTTCAATGCTGTCCTTTCAAACAGTGCTCAAAGTAGTATTTCTGATGATCAGCAAAGCAATTTCAAGTATGATATGAACATGTCACATCGTAGAAGTAAGTAAGTAATGTCATTAACAGGGACTGACAGGTCAAATCACTAACAGCATTGCGGAGGCAGGGGACATCAGCATATTTATATTCCTCTAAACACAAAAATTTCCAGCAGCTAAAAAATTCAAACATACAAAGCACACAGAAGCTAACTGAATTACAGCAGTACAGTCCTGCATGGAATAGGCTGTTCCTCCCAAGCAACTTAAATGTCTTCATATACTGGCAAATAAATTTTCATCTCTACATCAGTGATTCTTCCAGTTGGTTGCAAAACCACACTAATTTACCAAAAGCCTATTCTGATTGATAACATTCATGTGAAAGACTTAACTAATGTTCCTGAAGATGAATTCAAAACACTTCTTTCAGCCAAATGAGCAAGAGCTCATTTATGGCCCTCTAGGACTCCCTTGAAGTGAAATAACAGCATGTATTCTTCAATGACTCTCCATTTTTTCACAAGTTAACTTGAAAGAAACATTATCTGATTTAGATAAAAAACATAATTAAATATACTTTTAAGAAAATTAGAGAAATCCTATCCACCAAATCTTTATCAATATCACTAAACAGAGTAATTAGGTATGAACATATCCATTTACAGGAAAATGAGTATAATTAATTTTAGCCAATCTAGAATAATTGCAGCACAGTCTGACATAATGTGATAAATTTTGAGGAGTCTAAATGTGTTTCAAAAGGCCTCTTCTGAGCAAAAATTACCCACATGCTTTTTTTTTAGGAACAGCAAGTATTCTTTGGTTTAGATATATGAACACATCAGCTGGTTAAGACAGAAAAAGGAACTTTCAAATTACATGAAAAGTACCTCAGAAAAAGGAACAGACTTTTTTTTTTTTTTTTTGTGTAGTCTGCTTTTTTTCTTTCCATCAAAGTTCAGGCCAACACTTTGTCTTCTCAGGCAGTGACCTAACTCATGGAGATTTCAGATTCAGTTTTTCATACTGAGGTCAAATACCAGTCTGGTAAGACCACTGGCTCCTCAGTGTGTCTCCAGATAATGACTGTCCATAATTGCAGCAATATCATTATTGCAGCAACATCCATGGTCACCTGTTCCTTTTGCCCCCCTGGAAAAGGCAGAAGTGGAGCAGAAGTAATGACCTTCCACATGAAGCTCTGCCACCTTTATACAGTCTATTTCATGGGCTTCTCATCCCTGTACCCTTTATCTGTCAACAGGATTGCTGCTTCTTCTGGAACAGGGCAAGCAGTCTTTCATCTCTGCAGTCTTCTACTCCCATGAAATTTTATTCTGTTTAGTCTGAGACTGCCCCCCAAAGATCCCTGTCTCATTAAGGGAATTCCTCATCTTGCTCAAGCTGTGACCCAACCACAACACAGAATCCTGTTTTCAATTGTCAAATCTAGTAAGATGGGAAAATCTTGGCTCAAACCCCAATCATATGAAAGATCCATATACCCTACAGTTCTCCTTGTACTCGAGTAATTTTCCCTTTTTATCCAGACCCAATTATTTCACAGAAAGCCATTTACTCTGAATGAGGACGTGGGAGCTTCTTGTACACAGTGATGCTTGTAAATTCAGTACACAGTTACATTCACACTTCTCTCAGAACATGCTGGCTCTGAGAGAGCATTAAAGTCACTAACAGGACAATCCCAGCCTCTGTGCTCTGTACCTACGTAAGGAGGCAAGCAGCACCCATCCTATCTTATGACTTACTATTTTCAACCCATCTTCAAAAAAGCAACCTTTTCATCACTCAGCTTTTGCTCCCTTATTAAATTCCACAGCCTGAGTCATCTCTAGTGATGACATTGCTTGGGGTTTTCACAACAATAGCTCCAACATCAAAGCAGACTAAAAAGTCTTGGACCCACATACTGATCAGCCTTCCCATATGGGTGGCCTCTTTTAATAGATCAGACAAAAAATTACTTCTATCTTAATTTGGCTGCAATCAACTCTTCATCCTGCCAGCCAGTCATTGTACCAGTAACAACATCTTGTGGTATTTCTGTTGCTTGGAACATCATTTCTCATGACTACAGTGTTTCTATATAACACTCTTCCTTTATACTCAAGCTTCCAGGATGCTTGGTAACAATACACAGCTAATCTATCCATGGAAACCTCTGCCTCTGGCTAAAAAATGCTATTACCAATACTGCCGTATATCCAAAACATTTTTCTCTACACTTCAGGCCTTAATACACCACTATTTCTTTTTTTCTGTACACTATCCGCTCTCTGGGTCCTTTTGTCATCACAACAGCAATTTCACCCATTCAGACTTTTCTCTTTGATAAAGCAAGTTTGAAGTATTGTTTGCTGGCATCATTTCATACACATTTAACACTAATGGGTACATCTATATACAGCAGAAAAACTGGGAGGGGGAACATCAAAAGGGGTGGAAAAGAACTCAAAAGGTAATCTAGTCCAGTCATATCATGAGACATCAGGAATTTTATTAAAGAAACACTGATTTTCCCCATTGAAGACTGCATTAAGTCACAGTCAAAATATTGCTACAGTTTGAATACTTTGAATTGTTTACAGCTACAGTTTGAATACTTTCCACAGTATTCAAGCCACAAGCCACTACAGGTCTTGCATCCAACAAAACCACAGTTGCAATCTGGATTTAAAATGCACTGTTTGGTTTAGAAACCCGAGTTGGTTCACCGACACTGGTTCCACGCACGCTTCCTCAGCCTCAGTGCTCACCACAGCTACCACCAGCACCTCCCCAAAGCTCCTCCATCGTGTCAGCAGCTAAACACAGGTAGTCTCTTCTGTGAGGTTTTTTTTCTCCCCAGTGTAGTTAGCTCCCTGCACCAGTTTACCAAATGGCTCAAGGAACCCAGATGATGCCACAGGGAAGGAAGAACAGCAAGAAAAGGTTACTTTGCTCCCCACAATCAAACACAACACGCAGTTTGACTAATACTCAGATGACAGTCTTCAAAAAACAAATATTCCCAGTCCCCACACACCTATTCCTGCAGCAAAGCTGTATCCCTTCATTGTAGCAGACATTTGGAAAGCCATGCAAGTCCTGACTGGACCGTGTTTGTTCTCAGCTGATCCTCTGGTGTGGCTCCAGCCATTGCCCAAGTACAGCACTGCCTCAGTCTTCATTCAGCCAACTACCACTGTCAATGAGAACATCTTACTGCAACTGAGCAGCTCTAAGCCCACTTTTGCAATATGCTTTTTCTTCTCCAGAGCTCCTAAAAAATTAACAGTAGGAAAAATCACCTGCAAAGCAAGGGCAGTCCTAGCACAAAAAGGCAATTTAAACAGCAGTAGCTACTGCTAGGATTCACGATGACAGTGCTCCCTGTATCTAGGTGGCTGATTGCTGCTTCTTTGGCCTGTAGTTATTTTTCTCTGTATTTGTGCAGTTTGTTCTCTCCTCGGTTAACAACACTTCACACAGCAGCCATAACAGCTAAAGAGGTCCATGAGAGTTGGTGCTTTTTTGATTGCTTGGACGATTCGAAATTTGCCGTGCCAGAATATGCGCATCTAGGTATTACTCATATAGGAAAAAATATAAAGCCAAGCCTATGTGAATTTTAATATATTCCCCTCATTCTAGTGAACTCATCCTCTGACAGGGGGAAGCTAACTGCAGGCAGGACTCACTGCCTGTCAGCTCTTCACAGGTACATCAGGGTCATCTGATACTACCTCTGATACTACCACTAACGCCAAACTAACAGGGAACTGCACTTTTCCCTCAACTCCATCCTGCCAAGGGGTTTTCTTGTTTCCCCCCACACTACATACAGAGATTATATGACCACAAACCAAGGCATTCCAAATGGCTGATCCATCACCCCACTGCTGGAGAGAGTGGCAGATAACAGAAAGGGAGAGGGAACTCCAGCACGTCTGTCTGACAGGCATAAAACTGGAAAAGGATCTCATAGCTCTCTGCCTCACAACTCCACAGAACTGTAACCTCTGTACAGAAACCCTTTCTGTTTTCTCTGAGTGACTCTTCAAGCCACTCTGGCCTGGTACCAGTGTTGTCACTCACATCTTCCCCTTGTCTCCTAATATCCACAGTCACTCCCAAGTCTATTCTGTTCCCTGCTGCAGGAAGCAATACAAAATCAAATTGTAAAATTGATTGTACATGGTATTTATACAGCAGTTGACTTACATGAGACCATGTAAACTGGTTATGCACTGTTGCCTCCCAGAACAAGAGTGAAATTCCTGGTCAAACCCACAAAACATTTTCCTTGTATTTAGAGGTTTTTAAGACAATCCCCTCACACAGTGATCTAGCACAGTGATCTTAGACCTATTCTTATAAATCAATTATATCTGCAAATACTAAGATTTTAACAGTTATTTAAAAACTTACACATTTGAAGGATGTCTCCTTTGGCTGGACTCTTCTGCATGGTTAATTTAAATTCATTAACTTCAGCAGAAAATGTTAAGAGCCACACTGATTTCACCAACAAATATTTATATCATAACTTCTGATACCAAGAAATCTTTCTATGTTGTATACTTTAGAGATTTCAACCATTTTGAAGATAGTAGTAAAATACATTAATATTGCAATACTTCCCCTCAAAACCCTCAAAAGTTACACCAGTAGCTTCAGTTTCAGCAGTTACCTTCATTAATACCCACATTTAGATTCCATAAAAGTGCAGCAAGAACTAAATGCTCACAAACTCTAGGAAATGTCCTGCCCAAAACTATAGTAATTCATTTCAGAAAATATACTTTCTCAATGATAAAAGAAATCAATTAAGGAAGGAAAGGCTTAGTCAGAAAACCAGACTAGTACTTAGCCTACAATTAAGTTGGAGCTCTGTTTACATTTTCCCCTTGGCAAGAAAAGGAAGTTATGTCTTCCACATTTCCTGCAACAAGCTCTCTGCACTTCCAAAGCATTTTTTGTTCTGTAACATGAATATGCAATTTTTACAGAACAGTCAAAAGAGCATCACACATGTTGACATAACGTTGTTTCTGAAAACAGAGGCACCAATCATGTACATATTTAATTAATTCAGCCACATCTACACATAACTCATGAACACAGCCCTTTAAAGGCTGCAGGTAGAAAAGCTTATGGGGTGGGTTTTTTTGTTTAACTATTTGCTAAGGCAAATCTACCCTTTGAGCAGACTTGATATGCCTTAACTCCTCCTTCTCTCCCCATAAGATTTGAACCTTTTCAGATGTCCCAGAATACTAAAAAAAATAGATTTTTCAAAGAAATCAAAACTTTTAGAAGGAAAGCAAAAGTCTGTTGCATTGCACTAATTACAGGAATTACTTAATTACAGAAACCCATTGCTCCTAACGTAAATTTGGACCAAATTTTGTTCATATTTTTCTCTCATACATATCTCTCTGTCCTTGATAACACAATTCCTTTACATTCAAGGAAAGGGCAAAATGCAACAACTTTGCCAGCCTGTGTTCTACTTCTCAAACCTCCTTTGACTCTTCCATGATTTGAAAAGTTCATTAACATATAGAAAAAAAAGAGTACATTGCCACACACACACACACACACAAAAAAAAAATCTCACTTCCCTCTCTATCTAGATGATCATTCCCACTCAACTCTCCATTCATGTTCAATGAACAGGAACAGTTTTTAGCTGGATCAGTTTTCAGATTAACAAAAATAAAAGGTTTGTTTCAATAAGGAAACCCATTAATCTTGTATATGTGGAAAAAAGTGCAAGTTCCCTTTTCTTCTAAACATAAAACGAGGATGAAACTCCAGATCCACAAGATATTTAAATAAAAGCACCCTCATTACTAAGTTGAAGATTGTTAGTGCCTAATACAATTGAGCTTTGATGCAGCTAACTAACAATCAGTCACAAAATGTGGAATTTTCTGATCTAATTCTCCAGCAAAAGTAAGCTGGTAGTTAAAAAGAGAACAAGGGAAGAAAGGAAGGAGGGGAAAGGACAGCAGATGCTCAAGGTAGTGGTGGGGAAATACCTAGACTGGCACAAATCTGTTAATCCAAAGGGGGAACTTTGAGCCAATAATTAACTGAGAAATTATGCAGTAACAAAATTACCTCAGATGTTCTCAGCAGAGAAATTCAAATGTCTTGAGAAACTTTGAACAAGACATGACAAATTTTATTTTACTTGCAGTGCAAAAGCCCTGAGTAGTATGAACAGATATTTTAGAAAGTTTGTAATAAGACTGTACTTCTGATTAACATCACTTTCAGGAGACATGTAATTTAAGCTTTAAAACCAACTTCAAGCAGTAACTGCCCTGGTTATAACATCAAAGACTGTGGTCAAATGCAGTTAAAGGCAAGCAGCTTTGATGCAGTGCAGAAATACATTTAAGAGTCACTTTACCAGAGGTTACCAGGTCTTCAGATCTGTGCCTAGAACTACAAAATACAATTAGACAGGTTTTATACTGTATGTTAACCTTACTGTGTTAGAAGGGTATTCTGGCATTTCAAGTCCAAATGCACATTTCCAGAAGGGCTTATTGGAGGACTAAACCCTACAGAGATTTTAATGACTAAATAAGAAGCTGGAAGTACTTTTTGACTTAAATAATGCACCTTTTAATGTATTTTTTTAAAGGATACATCAAATTATTCTCTTAAATATTATCTTTGACTATACAAAAAAACCCTCCAAAAACCAAAACAATTGGCTAAGCTGGGATTTGAAAATTTAAAGCAGTAAACACACACATTCTTATCCAAAATTTAGATAAGCTAATCGCTCATGAAAATAAACTGCAGAGAAGATGGAGATATTTGATACACTGGGAGTGTGGGGGGGCTCACAAAACACTGAGTAGCTTCTCGTGTTGTCCCATACATTCCTTTGTAGAAATTATGGTGCTTACATGCAGCTCACCAGTAACAACTGTTGCCTCTCAGTACTGACACAGCTTAAATTATTCATCCTTCAGGACTGAGCCCATCACTACACTGGGTAACACAAAGCTTCCCATCTCCAGTGTGCATTTTGTCAACTCAGCATTCTTTTATCTTGCTTGTCTCTGTGGTATAATAAAAAACAATTTCAAAGACTTCCTAGAGGTACCTCATTATAGACTGCCAAAGGTATTTTTAACTTAAAATGACAGTGTAAGCAATTGGATGTATTTCAGAGAGCAGCAGTCACTATTAGAATGACTCTAAAGAAATCCATGAATCTATTAACATCTTCTCTACCTGCGTTCTAGACATTTGATATGCATTTCATTTCATCTCTCAAGATGTCTGAAGTTGAGATGTCCAGTATAGGATGAACCAAGGTACAATGACATCAGCCTTTAATATATTCACATGTTATGTTGTCTGAGATCCTTCAGGGGTTTTTGTTTTGGTTTTTTTTATGGGTAATAGGAAATTCCACTGTGTATATGTCTACACTCCTTGCTTCTTTAAGATGAAATCTTCTGGTCATTCTGTTAAGTATCACAAGCAGCTTCAGAGTTTGCTAGCCATTTATGTACTGTAAGACATACATTTGGGTACATGAGAAAGCACCTTTGATTGCCCCCACATATAAAAAGAATGTCAGCACAACCTGATTGTGTACAGTGCAGAATTTGTATATAGCACTATAATCATCACAGCAGCAGGAAGGCTTTAAATAAGACATCTTTCTAGACAAAATAGAAAAAAATCACCAAATCCTAAGCAAACCCAGTTTAACAGTCAATGAACCACTTCTCCCACACCTTTACATCAAGAATCATCATTTGAAGAAAGCTAAAGCTGAAGATCAAAAGAGATCAAAGAATAAGGGAGCACCAGTCCACAAAATACTGTCTTGTTGCATTCTGATTGTATTTGTTATGTTGGAATGCTTTTAATCAGCTCTCAAGCAGCATTTCCAATATTGGGGTCAGGAGAAAAAAAAGCATGAAAAGGAACTTTTGTCACTCATACCGATTATTTTTAAAGCACTTAAAATAACCTACCCATTTACAGAAGTGTTTTATATTCTTCAGTGCAGTACAGAGATCTGGAGTAGCAGATAAGCAAAGCAGCACTTCCATTTCTCACTAATGCAATGTGATCTACTTGGTCACTCAAAAAATACTTCAATTTTCACAAAAATAGGTAAAAAATTTTACTCCTGTTGGATGCCTTCACAAGACACTGGTATTCTTGCTCTTTCTATATGAAACCTTGATTAAAATCTCAGTGGCAGACTATGAGAACAATCCTCTCCCACCCAAACTGCAGTTTAAAATACACAGGCAAGCACACACAGATACATTTTGCAGCTCTGCTGATCCCACAGAGCTTCTGCAAGTTCAGGGTCACAAAATAATAAGCCCAACTAAAGAACCAAGCAGCAGTCACTTATTGTATTACTGTTTCCATCAACTCCTTCAAGTTTAACCATTGGTACCATCAGCAGAATGGTAAAATGTCCTGATAGTTATCCTGAGACTAGGTTTTACCAGATCTTGGAAAAGGTTTCCAAATTAGAGGAATCTTGCGTATCATTAACTAGCTTGATCTCTCTCCAGAGCACTTCCCACTAGCCAATGTTAAACATCAGAAGTGATGAAGAAAAACAGATTAATCTTAAGAACTACGAGTTACCATAATGAAGTGATCCTGTAAGAAAGAGGAGAGCGTAGAAATAAAAAGGCTCTTTAACAACACAGGGAATCACAATAACTGCAGAACTAGAAATTCTTTAAAAGTGATTTTAAAAAAATTAAATTCTATCCTTTATTATTTACTATAGTGGGTTGGAAACAGGGTATGACAGGAACAAAAAGCAATGATGAATGCAAAAATTCCAGTCTTTTTAATGCAGGAAGACCTGGACAAACAGTGATGTTTGAGTGCCACAAAAAAATACAGTATGAATGTCCACTGAATTCAGACAAAATTTGAGGACAAAGATCAAATAGGATTTAGAAGATGATCAGTCAGTTACACAGGTAGTGGCTCAGGCTCGAATGCCAAGTTCAAAAAACAAAGTAAGATCACTTAGAAAATACTTCTGAAACATAAAACTGATGCAAGACGTTGCCCAAAGCACTATACCTTCACACTTTGTACTAAAAGTTTCTTCTTAATCAGTTTTGACTGCTGTTAAATATTTTCTTGCATGTTTTAGCTCTCGAACATCTAAATAACCAGTTTAAACCAGCTGATGATAGAAAATCCCAACAGGCTGGACATGCCTGCAAGGCCACCAGTAGTTAAAGTTCATATTCAGTAGTGTTTGGTGTAAGCTTGCACAATACCTGCACACAATGGAGCAAACAAACCAGATTTAAATTTAACTAAGTGTATAATTAGGTATGTACATGAATCCAATACATCAGGCAACACAGTTCCACCCTGATCCCCTTTACCTCCCCGGCCTCACCTCCACACTGTGCTAGCAAAGAGACTTTCCACAGCCATGTGATGACCCAGATGAGGGATCTGACATGAAGTTATTTTGTGCTTTATTGGTTTATTTTTCTTACAGATCAATTTCCTGAATGTTTCAGAGTGAAGCCATGTAAACAACCCTACCAACACAGCTGAGGGGACAGTGCAGGAAGTAAGGGAAAGGAGCAGTGGACTGAAAGTATTTAAACCAATTTTGCCACTAAGCATCTATCAAGAACCTCATAGGCATCTTTATTATTGTGGGTTTCCCCTGCCAGTGGGACAGAGAACAGAATCATAAGGTAAAGAAAAAACAATGCAGTAAAACTCATGGGTTGAGATAAGTACCGTTTAATAACTGAAATAAACCAGAATATAATAATTATATTATAATAACAAATTTGATCTCCTAGTGTCCATTCATTACATAGAAAGCATCATTACTGATGGGATCCCTTCTTGGGAGACATGCAGGAGAGATTGGATGGGTGTAAAATGCAAGACTAGATTCAAATGTGGCATCTGCAGTCCCTTCTTGTAGTTCAGGCATACTGGTAAGCCAACATAGGAAAGAGCATTCTAAAAATCCACAATAGCTTCTATGCAAAGATTTAGGGATGCTGACAAGACTTAACCTTCAAAGAACCTGGGAAATGAAACAAAACAATAGCTAGATGACTCACTAGAAGCTCACCTAACACACCTGAACTAGGACTCCTGGTCCTCACTGCATGTAAAATAAAGTTGTGTATCAGGTTTTCAGACTAGTGTGAAAAAATGGGAAAAGCCATTGATCTGGTAGCAGAAATCAAAAGCCATGTAAATATGTGAAGAAAAAGCAAACAAACAAAAAGAAATTTAGAGTTAATACTAAACTGTGCAGTTCTTTATCAAGATTTGCTCTAAGAGCAGATTCTCATCAGTCCCATTAGGAATATAGTTATTTCTTCTTAAGTGCAATCTCACAGTTTCCCTATAGATCTGTTTATTGATTAATGTGAACTACACACAGTCCATCAATGTGTCCATTGGATGTTTTCATTCATCTCACTGTTTGCCTCTGAAAGGCAGCCAGCTATAACTACCTCGGTCACCACAGGGTACCCAAGACATCAGAATAAACTCCCCTTTTCTTGCATGTGGTCTGGTATATCCAGAGCAAACAAGCATCAGGGTGGCAGAGGAGCAAGCAGAGTTAGTGTCCCACCTCCTCCTATGGCCTTGTGCAGGACTCCAAGACACCACACCACCAATGCAGCCTGCCAACAGGACAGAAGACATGGTCCCAGCCTAAAATTCATCCCCAACAAACCTTGAGATTAATTGTCATTAGTGACAATTAATCTGTAAACCTGACACCATGTACACAGCAACTTGAAAGGCCGCTTTCAAAGTGAAGACTCAATATTTTGTTGTTAAATTCATCAAGCTCTGGCAGTTTCAATGAATTAAATTTAAAAAGCTGGCTGCAAAGGCAGCACATTCTAATTTAACAGTGAGCAACACAGCTTCACAACACAAAGGCTGCAGCTTCTCAGACAATCTTGAAAACTAAGAGGGGGGAAAAAAAATAAAAATCACTGTGACAAATCCATGCAAGTCTTCCAGGAGAGCTTATAAAAGCAATTCTATTCTTTCATGTATGAGTCTTTGCAAATCAGTCCATGCCAGCTATAAGCATTACACCACCACTGTATCTATGACTCAGCAAGGGAATCTGGACATATGAAGAGAATTCACTAACTAATGTAAGAGGTAAGGATTTTTAAAATGGCAACAATTACAACAATGCCACAGTAAATGAACCAAGACAATTTGTGACTGTGCTCCTTGTATGTTTAAGCATACAAACTAGATGAGAATGTCAAACCCATTTATACATTGGCTAAAGTTTGAAAGCAAGTAAAACAATGCTTAGTGCAGCTGAGCTGAAATACAAAGGATTCAACAGCTATTTTCATCTCCAATGAACAAAAACAAACACTGGCTGTACATCTGAAACAAAACACTGAGCTCCATTTCCAAGATTACCTGTGTGCAGCCCAACTATGAATATTAGAGCTAAATACATACCAGTGAGCAATTGGCAGCTTTATGTTGTAACTTAAGACACAGGCTTGATTTACTGAGACATTCAGACATGTTTACATGTAAGCATGAACAGACAGTAATGTTTACAGGACATTAATTGACACAGCAAAGTAGCAATTTCTTAACTGGCTCAATAATGCTTTGGTCCATCAACTGAGACTACTTATCTAGTTGATAAATTATTCCAAAAAGGGAGAAAACATCACAGTCTGTACCTTCTTAATACATTATCTTCATACAGATATTCTACATAATAAGCACTCAGACTTTGCCTTGAAAGCATTACGGTCCACAGAATCTGTACGCTACCAACAAATTGCCATTTCACATCCTCATAAATAACATCTACAGAATTATTTTTGTTACACTGGTAATCGACTCTTAGTCAACAAGGGGTGGAGGAAAAAAAGTATCTTCATTGAATTCTTAAGCAAAAAGTTCAAATGGAGAAGGATCTAAGAAGAAATTCCCCTGCTTGCACCATCCTGTGTGAAGGACACTAATACAAAACTAGGATGAAATGTTTGAAACAATAAAGGAGAAGCTTAGAAGACTCATCCTCTTTCCTAAGATCTTTCAGACAAAGAGGGTAAAGCTCTACCCTTTCAAGCTTTTCAGTGTCTCAACGAGTTATGAGATTTTTTTTAATTTGAGCTTCTGGGGTTTTTTTTTTCCCCTTCATTTCTGAATGAAAACCGAGCATGCAATATGTGGTAAAACCTGAGGTTATCACATCCCCATGGTATATCTGCCAAACACTTTAAATTTGTTATTATGTTACGTTGGTTTGAAGCAAAGCCTCAAGCGATGCTACACCGCCTAAGGTAAATTCTCACACAAACTATCATTGCATCAACACGTATTTTATTATTCTACTATCCTATTTTATGTGAGTACTCGACATGTGTGTGTCATCTTTCACCCAACGGCCTCAAATGGGAAGGTGGGGAAGAGCAAGTAGAAACACGAACAACCAGAAAAGCACTTATCCCACTGGCAGCAGTAATATTCCAGAGGCACGAGCGAACACATCACCTACAAAGCTCTCCAAGTTTCTCCAGGAACAGCGCGGTAACACCTGTACAGAGAGGAGCGGGACAAACCCCCCCGAATCCCGGGGCAATCCCCCCCGAATGCCCAGGCCGGGGCACGGCAGGGGCTCGGCGGTGGCGGCCGATCCCGGTGGGTCCCGGCGGGCCCCGGCGGATCCCGGTAGGTCCCGGTGGGTTGGTGCTCTCAGTGTTTGTCCCCGCACAGCCCGTATGAGGTCGTGCGGAAAAGCCGAGACCGGCGTGTGCGGCCCTGCCGCGAGCCCCGCTCCAACGCCGCGTGCACTGCCTGCTCTGTGTGACACATCTCCCAAGCTTGTTGCCATGCCCCGATGCAGAGGTGTCTGCAATGTAAGCGGTGTGTCTGCACATGTTCTTTGTCCTTGAGACTAACGTAAGCTGCTTATATTAAGCCTATGTCTGTCTCCTTGCTTTGCCAAATTGCAGTGAGCTTATTAGAGGCAGGGCACAGTCAGATTCCGCGTTTATTGTTCATACTAGAAATATATACTGCTCACCTTTCCAATTTTTGATAACCTCTCTCAGTATGAGAAATTAGTGTTTCACTCGTCTAGGTGAAAGTAGGTGCCAGCAGTAAAAATGCTTCTAGCTGTTGCCACCATTCCTGGTATCATGCCGGCTACATTTTCTTCAAAGAAAGGTACATGTTGATACAGTCAGGATCAGCACGTATCTGCCACCATGTCTATAAGATCACTGTTTTCTAAATCAAAAATACCTGTCAGTATTTTATTAGAACGATAAAAACCCTTAAGTGAGCTGAACAGCTTGTACCGGCTAAAAGAACAAAGCACATGTCTATATTTGAGAAGGTCTGAGGAAAGCTCCACGCATGGACCAAAAATCTGATTAAATCACATGCTAGAAAATACTCAGTAAGCTGAAAGCCACAACTATGGTCATTCCTGGTTGGTAAAAGCAAGCTATAACTGATTACATCCCCTCCTGATTCTGCTGACAGTCCACTTCTGGAGGGAAGCCTTCCTCCCACTTGGCATCCTGCTTTCCTCCATCTCTGTGATTAACTTGTCTGAATGCTGCAGACCTCCCTAACTACCACTTGGCATAGCATCCCACAGGGCTCAGCAGCTTACCAAGGAGCTAGGAATAAAACAGCCTCTAATATATTTGCCCATGCTGTAGACTGCTTTCTTACTGATTTCAGCCCAAAAACAGAGAAAAAACGCAGTTGGGTTTATAGACAGTATTATATACTCCTGGGGGTTTTAACCATCTTAGTTATTTATATGTTCTCTGATATTGTAGTATACAAGAGCATCAGAACCTTTACTTCTATATCTGCACAGTACCAGAGATGAAGGAATTCTTATCACTGGAATTTAATGGATGAAGTTCGTGCTGTCAGGATTATGCTTGTATCTGTTCAAGGAGGACTATTTCTCTTGTAAATGGGATGTCTTTGCAAGCTGTTGTTGCTGTTGTCATGAGAGCTCATAAAACTGACTGGCAGGCAGAGCTCAGCCTTTCTGAACTATTGCCTGCTAGAGCCTTCCCACCTTCTATTTCAGTCTCTTTTCTTGCACCTGCCCTAAGCCTGCTTTCCATTTCCTGCTGTTAGGAATATTCCTGATATGGAATATCATATACTCAGTGTTCACCTTAGTTTTATTTTACCCTGTTTTTCTGTAGAAATGTGTTATATATGTTCATATTGCCTTCCTGGACATATAAGGATTTAGGTCTATGACCTCTGTGCTAAAATATTTTTAACTCATTGATCCATTTCTTATTTGGGTCCTTATGTACACTGCAATTTCAGGAAAGGCTGAGCCCCCAAAGTCAGGCAACCAACAGACAGAAACAATTGAAAATTAAACTGCAGTAGTTTTAAAACACATGGAACCACTAATTTAATTGTATCTGTTAGGAGAAATTGTTGCAGATGAGGTTTTTAAATATGAACAGTGTGAGACAACCCCAACTTCTCTATGTCATTCATGATTTACAATATCAGTGTTAAAATTATAGCAGTGGCTTGCTGAAAGCAGCATAGAAGTAAGAACAAGTTGAAGTTCAGTAAGTAAGGTTCAGGTCACAGAGCTCTTAGACTGAAGGGGAAAGAGTACACCAGCTTGGTTTTCAGGTGAGAGGAACCAGTTATGGAAAAAAGATCAGTCAATTCTCCAGCAAACTTGGCTCATAATCTTATAGGTAATGAAAATGAGAAAGAAAAGGAAGTCTTGCAGGCTGAATGTTTGTTTTGTTAGTGGTCTTTTATAGTATTCTAATACCATTAACTAGAATGTAGTCAAAATGGGTGGTTAGATTAAAGTACGAAGATCTTGCTCTGCAATAGTCATCCTTCTAGTAGCTAAAATAAACCTTCTTTCTTATGACTCAGAGACAAACTGTGTGTTGGGTGACAACTCAGGGGAGACATCTGGCAAGTTGGAAGTGAGGATGGCTACCATGTGCTTTATTTTACTTTAGAGTTTAAAGCATAGAGGTCACCCCTTGAGTGCAGCACACTGTCGTTGTCTTTGGGGATTGTGTGGTCTCGTGGACTAGACAGCTGGGAAGCACACCAAAATAAGCTGACTAACTCCTTCTGCCACCTGGGATCTTGGTGCAGAAGACAGGTTATAAAACACTGAGTTACAAACCTTGATGTGGAGGAGTGGGAAATGGAAGCTAATTGCATTTACATGCAGGTAATGTGTTTTCTGTGATGAGAAGATAGGAGATTCACACAGTGTAACAAACACCCCCGAGCATGTGCACTCACATCGCTTCCCTGATCATTTAATTATAATCCTCACCCCATGTTCTGAGAAATAAATCCATCTTCCATTTTTATCAGAATTGAGATACATTTGGTTTGATCAATTTAAAATAATCTCTTGATGTCCCAATGAGTAAAATCTTATATATGCCTTAAATATTGTAAAATGCCATCTCCTCTTTAGAACAAAGAGCAGAGTGAGAATTTATCTGAGCTGCACAATTGTTCTCAGTACCTCTGCTCATATAGAATGATCACTGATATCAGTAAGTAATTGATAGAAGTCCCTGCAAAAACATGAATAAAGCACTCAGAAAGTGCTTAATTCATGTTTTTGCAGGGACTTCTATAAAATACTTACTGGTGATAATCCCTGTACAGATATATTGCATTTTATCTACAAACTCAAGAGTGTTAGGAAAAATTGATTATGTGCCACGACTTATTAAAAATAAAATCAACCCCAATGTCTGTTGTAGTTCACTTACCCTTCATTTGCACTAGGAAGATCAAGGTTTGAACTGCCCTTTGGATTATATTTATCAGAGTTTACTGAAGAGAAAATACACTTGAAAAAAAAACCTAACCAGTTCACTTCCATTTCTTCATTTTTTGTCTGTGATCCTTTTTCTCAGTGATTTCTTAGACTTTGAGATGTTTAATTTGATTTTCATTCCCAATGTGTACCATTTGTGATTATTAATAACATATTTATTGGTGTGTTATGTGGAGGCCATAATCAAGCCCAGGGTCCCTCTGTGCTGGATGGTGTGCCAAACACAGATTACAGTACATGGTCTAGAGAATTTATTCATTAACTCGAAGATGTGATTATGGAAGGTACCTCCTGCAAACCAGTGAGAAAACCAGATGTGTGTAATTTTCAGTGAGAGCTGGGTCACACCACATGTTGCAGAAGGCACTTCTGGGTACCATGCCTAATACAGAAATAATGTCAGTTGCATTACTTAGAAAATATGGTTCTGTCTCGTGGCAAATAACACGGTTTTATTCATGACCATTTCAGTTGTGACTTTCTGCCATTAAATATAAAATCCTTAAAGTCCGGTTCATCCTGATTTTTTTATTAGTGTATTTCAGTTCAATTTTACAGTACTCAGGGAAATGTATAATGGCTAAAGAAAAGCTCAGAATATTTAAAATATCTGTTTATTGGTAACTGATCCACAATAACTGAGTGCTCAAGGGCTGAAAAATAGATTGAAGACTGAATCTTATTTTTCTAAACAGGCTGCATTTTTATCCATGATATTGATGTGATTCTGTGAATATATAGATCTGAATCATAACTAGCTCTTTAATGTTATCTTTTGTCTGTTGTCTTTCTTACTCTCTGAGCTTTTCTCGCTATCTAAACCTACTTTAAAATTTTGTAGATGGTTATTTGCCATACTCATATACACATTGCTCATTATACAGCAACTGAGAGACCCTCAAAGAGCAGACTGCAGCTGACATGCAAGCCACAGCAATTGACTTTCTGTTACCAGTGATGGCAGAGCAAGACCTGCTTCCTTGTGTGAAATAGGTGCTGTGGAAGCACAGCAGTGACACAAATGCTCTTTCTGCCCTGGTTTTGCTTGTTCATTCAATCACCAGCTCTTCACACAGAGACTAGGAGAGCCCTGTGTTCTGGCAAGAGAGCTGAGGGAGGAAGGTGAGGGTAAAGGATTTTGTTTGCTGCTAGCAGAAGAGAAGGAGGCTTCCCAGGGGATCTGTGATAGGGGCTGCCATGTAACGGGGATTTGCTATGGGATCTCTGCCTGTTCTGTGATGAAGAGAATTCTCTCTCAGCATGTGCAGGGGAAAGCTGAAGGCCACAGAGCCACTGTGCTTTTCTGGGGAGTCTGGTGAATTGAATGAGGTGAGATAGTTTATCCAGCAGGAAAAAAGTGCAAACTATTTCTGTGAGGATGTTAAACAGGGCCTGGCCCAAGCACACGGAGAAGACGTACATCAGGGGCCTTTGAAGAAGCACAAGGGAAAGAAGGAGCATCAGATTCCAAGGTAAATGGGGAGGCCTGGAGATAAGTGTCTGTCTGTGGAGCAACCCAGCACCTTAAGAAATGAAGACAGGGTTGGTGGTGATTTATGCCAGGAGGTTAAACCTTACAGAATTAATGGCCTTTGAAGTCTGTGGGCTGACAATGCTGGGCAGCCTGTGGCCATTACATTTAGACAAACCTACATTGGGAGGTACAATCAAGATCTCAAATTAAGACACACAAAATTAATTGGCTTGCCTGTGTGACCTTTATGTAGCTAACTTCTGTACATTCACAGGGAATATCTGTCTCTCTGAACACCAAAGCATTTCCTAAAAACAATGTTACCTTACTGTAAATCAAATTTCATTTGGATTAACCTTTAATTGCGCCCTTAAAAGGAGGTTGTTATGTGTACATAAGGGGGTTGGTTGTTGTTACTGATGCTACAGTGTCACTGAGGTCTTGGTGAAGGTATAATTACTCATCCTGTGGCTGCATTTCTTGGTAAATACTCTTTGTAATTTCTCAGTACAGAGAAGGATGCCAAAACCAAACCACTGATGATGATGGCAATTGCTTGCCTTGGCTGCGTAAACCTGCACTGCTGGTCTTTTCCTACCATGAAGTACTTATCAAATGGTGCTTTTTTCTCCCATTTCTGTGTGCAGTGTGCACAATGTAAAATGTTTGTGCAATGAGCAGTTAGTTACACAATACATTGATTTCTCCTCACAGTTCAGTGACACTATGCCTACTTTGCAGCACACTTCAACCTAAATGCAGAGTTACTCCCTTCCTAAAGCCCTTTCTGTAGCACCTGAGTCCTTCACAAACGCTAATGAATTTTCAAGAAGCAGTTGCTGTATCCAGCCTCTAGGTTACAATGTGAGGATTACATTATTCTGTAATTAGGAATAATTACAGGATTATTCAGATGGAGAATCTGCTTGGTGTGAGGGCTCAGTTGGGTACCCCGGCCCTTGTGGGCTCTGGGCAGCACTGCAGCACCTGCTGTGCTCAGGACTCGTGTCCTGTCTGTTCAGTTGCAGCTGTGAGCCTGCCCTCCTGCAAACTGGGCTCCAGGATTTCGAGTCAAGCACTCAGGACATGAAGAACAAACAGCCAACCACAACTTATGAGAAGTTCAAGTAATAACTGATTATTACACTGTTATCCTTTGGCAGAGGCAAAGTTGGATTCCCAGGAGAGCACTTAGCTAGAAGACAGTCATTTCTCTTCCTAAAATTTCCTGCTTCGTGCCATCTGTGCCTTCCAAGTTCTGCAGCATGCTGACCAAAGATTAACATATGGACTTTTTTTTTTTTAAATGTGCATCCCTAATTTATACCCAGAATAGGTTCATCCTATAAATCATCTATCTGTTTAGACCCTGCTATGACCCAGTTGGATCTGGCTGTCATAAAGTGCAGTTACTGATGTTAAAAATAGTTTTCCACTGGAACTTACATACAGCTTTTTATTACACAGCATCAGTTGAATTTGTAGCACTGACTGGAATTTGTCTATGTACTTAATGTATGGATCAAATAATGAACTGATTGGGAAGTTCATGCTAGCAAGATGATAGTAGATGATCAGTGGGAGGTATGAGAACTGATGACATACATAAAGCCTGTTCATAGAATCATAGAATCAGGTTGTAAAAGACCTTTATGATCATTGAGTCCAACTATTGACTCAGCAGTGCCAAGTTCACAATAAACCATGTTTGTAAGCACGGACATCTTTTAAATTCCTCTAGGGATGGTGACTCCACCACTGCCCTGGGCAGCCTGTTGCAATGCTAGATGACCATTTCAGTGAAGAAATTCACACACAGAATCTCAGAGAGAATCACTTATGTTGAAAAAGACATTGAAGATGATGTACTCCAACCTTTGACTGATCTACACTCTGTCAACTAGACCAGAGTGACACATCCAATGTTTCTTGAACACTTCCAGGGATGGTGACCTCATCACCTTTCTGGGCAGTACAGCATTCCAATGCTTAGCAACCCTCTCTGTGAAGAGATTTTTCCTGAAATATCCACACATATCATCTAAGCCCAAATCCTGGTCCTGCACAGAACAGCCCTGAGAATCACACCATGTGCCTGAGAATGTTGTCTGAATGCCTCTTGAACTCTGTCAGTCTTGGGGCTGTGACCACTTCCTTGGTTCTTTGTACTTAAGTTAAACTGGTAAGCCTTCTGAGAAGCTGCTTGATCAACAGTGGACAAAATCTGTAATGTTATTACTGTCCTTGTTCTACTGTCTCAACGAAGAAACCTGGATGATGAACTTGTTATCAAGGAGAGTAGTGTTTGGACCAGACTGAGTGAGTCAGGTTTCTGAAAGAGGTAGTGCTGGAAACATATTGAAACAATCAGTTGCTGTCAGTGAAAGAGAAATGCTAACAATATATTCAGATGCTGGAAGTTTTTGGAGGGTGAAGCAATAGCAACAGGCAGAGTAGCCAGAAGTCAGCGGGGAGGCAACCTTGAAAGTAGTCAACATAATGGAGATCTAAGCTCCCTAAAGAGAGCTGAGCATGGTAATGGTCTGCTCTCAATCAGCAAAATTTTCCTAGTGTCAAATCTAAATATTCCTTATTGCAATTTAACTTCACAACTTTTTGTTCTGTCAACAGCAGACATGGGAAACAGGAAACAGCCTTTTCAAATACTTTTATTGTACATGTTTGGAAGACAGTCACCTTCTCCCCTCCTTCTGTACTTAGACTAAATAATTCAAACTTCTTCAGCTTTTCCCTTTGGATATGTTGTGGTTCTTGGTTGTTCTCCTTACACTTCTTGGTTGTCTTTGTGATCAGTTCATAACTTTCTTGAAGTCCAGGTCCCAAACTGGATGCCAGACTGCAGTACAGGTTATACCAGTAGCATGTGCTGTAGGGGACTCCTTCAAATGCTTCATGATGATTCTTTTGTGTATGTCTCCCAATATTTTACCTTCTTGTATTTTGTGTGACCAGTTATCCTGGGTGCAGAATATTCTGTCCTTTGTTATTTGTCTAAGTTTTTCCTTGTTCATGTTGCACTGCCTGTGACTGAGACAAGCTGGCTTCATTACACTCACCTCCTGTTCTTTCTCCACTTTGCATTAGTGCAACTGTGCCATTCATGTTTTTCTAAGAAGGACAAATTTTCTGAGACTTCTTTTCCTCTTGATCATATTTTCCTTAAAACCTGTGAGTTCACTGGTTTTCATAGAAAACAGACTTTATTTTGCTGTTCTTCCTCATCCCCTTCCCAAACATGAGGAGCACTTACTGCCTAGTCTCAGCTACCTTTTCTCTACATTCTCAACCAGTTTCTCTCTAGTCCTTGCAATCAAATGGAAAGTGAGCTCCCTTCTGCCTGAATTCTATGTATTCTATGTATTCTACCTGTATTCTATGTATGGTGTTTACCTCATCACTAACCATCTTCTAAGAGTTTTCTCAACAATCTGTTCTGTATATATTTTTTTCTTAATAAATATGCAGATGCTGAATCTCCATGGCTTACAAATTTGTACCTTTGACTGATTCTGCTAGCTGGTCTCAAAAAGCCTTGTCTGCATCATCTGCCCTAGGATACCACCCTTGTGCATTTCCTTCTTTGTCATTATGTGTATGTTAATATTACAGTAACATTGATTATTCCTCTCTCAGTTGTGCGACTTCAGTAGTAACTGGCTTATTGTATTTATGATTGCCAGCATTTCTTGTTTATTTCCTGTGTTGCTTGCATTAATTAACAAATGTCTGAGATGTTCAGGGAATTGACTCACTCTCCTTCACAGCCTTCTTATGACTCTTATGAATACAAAGCAAAGATACCAATCCCCACTTCTTGACCAGATGGACTGAACAGAAATGCAGTAATTTGTAGAACAGTGTTTCAGGAGCCCAACCTCTTCTGCTGCTACAATTTATGCAGACAAATGCTCATTTTCATGATGTCTTTCTTACTGTCTTGCCCTTAAATCACAACTGGAAGAATAAAAAAAGAGTTCAAGGTGACTCTCCTGTTGCCTCACCCTCTCTCTTTGCACCTTGCAGTTATATACCTGTCCCTTCAGTCTCTCTTCTAGCAGTATCCTTGGCACTCACGTGGATGTAGAGCATGAGGAAATAATCACTAAACTGGTGGGGCTTCCTCTTCTCATGAAGACCCAAGTCCTGGAAAGAATGAAGCATTGACTGAAGATATTTTGCCTTTTCAGACTGAGAGGTGTGTAAGACAACAGTGATGGCTGTTCCACACGTGGGACTGACCTGTTTTGCTTCCTGACAGTAGTAGTGCTGATGGTGCCAGGGGGATTTGCAATTCCACACCAAGCCACAAAGCATTTCAGAGATAAATGAAATGTTATTGACAGGTTTTAGTTAAGAAGCAATAGTTAATGAAAACCTATGACTCCTACCATGAGATCTGAGATAATGTTAAGAGTGTTTTAGCAGTGTCTTGTTACAACAGAAAAAGTGCATGGAAAATCACATGAATACTGACACTAAGATCCTGATGAGTCTTTTAAATAAGAATTTAAGATGAGGAGGTCCTGTATGAACATAGTGGGCTCCTATTATATTGATGGGATAACTGCTGGAGATGAGGGTCTGTATTCCTGGATCATCGCAGCCAAGGGTTAGAATTTGCTGGGCCTGCCCACAATCTGTATGAAATGGGTAGTACTCATATATCCCATGAAAAGCTTCCAGCAAACAACCAGAGTTACAGCAACTGCCTGAATGACACGATTGCTTTGGAAACCCCTTTTAAATAGAAGTAGGTTTAAGCTGTGTCAGATGTAGTTCAGTGTTGATTGATGATTCAGGGGTTTTTGTATGCAGAGTGTAGGTGCAGATCCTAAGAGATAAAGTGAGCCCTGAATGGAGTAAACTGAAACTGATAGCACATCACAGTGATTTGAATTAATAATGTGCTGAAAGTCTGGTTTTGCTTACGTTTCAAGATTTTGACTCTGCCTTCCTTTTTACCTTTGAAGTCAACGTTCACTGCAGAGTGATCTTTGTTTTCTCCCAAGCACTTTCATCCTCTGCCTCAGGCCATCCCATGTACATGGGAGGAGATCTGTGTGAAAAGTTTTTTTCAAATCCCTCCTTAAAATTAATTTCTACTATGAATCTCATAAGCAATGATAAGCTGCTACTGTTTGCTGTGCTGCATGTGGTGTTCACCTCATTACTCACCACTTTCAAAATAAAGGAGCCTAATGTGCCAGAAGGTATTACCTTGGTTAGACCAGTTCTGCTTCTGTAGACCTTTGCAGCTGTCTTAGGATGTCAAAGCATAATCTGGCTGTGAAAATGGTATTTTAGGGTAAAGATAGGCCTCTGGGGCTTTGTTGGGACAGTGAGTCCACCAATTCCTTTCATGATATTGGAAGGAAAAAAAAGAATTAATGTCAGATTCTGGTAATTTTTCCCCTTGATGTTTGATTCTCCTCTGACTTCACTTTCTAAAGAGTTGCTTTATTTGACCTGTTTGGATTCTAGCATAGCTCCTACAGTAGTTTGTATGTTATTATATGGATAGCACCCAGCCTTGTGGTATACCATCTACAGGCAATCCATACTCTGCTGAATCACACCTGTGCTCTGGAGAGACCAATCCAGGATTAGGCAAGGTCAGCAAGTCTTTTATTAGAGCAATGGAACTAATGCAACCAAGCTGTTACGTCACTGTTTGGAGATATTAACCTAATTCCAAGAGTACTACAGATGTTTAGCAAGGTGTTGGGCATTTCTCTGCTGCACCCCTGAGATGTACCCTTAGATTCCTACAAGTGGTATTCACGTTCTGTCCATAATTCTCTGCAAGCAAGCTTTGAGGGTAAAATGAGTGTTGCAGGCAGAAGACAAAAATGTCAAAGACCACCAGCTGAAACGGATGGCTTGGCTCTGGGCTGGGCCCAGGATTACAGTATCCTCCAGAATTTGACATGGCAATTACTTTGTGATGCCTACCCATAGCAGCAGAAAAAGCCAAAATATTAGGTGTTCTTGAGACCTCATGAAAAAAGGTACAATGGTGATTTTAAAAGTAGGCACAGTACATTTATGCAAACTGGACCAATGGGGGTACTGACTGGCTTGCTTTTGCAAGCCTCCAGCTGATAACAATCAGCTACTGGGATAAATTTTTTATCATCTTGTCCAAAATCCAGTGTGTTGAACAATCATACCATGAGTTGTCTCCTCCCTCTGTCTGGGTTGGCCCAGTGACACTGTCCTCAGTTGTACAGTGCCAGTTTATACCAGCTGGGACTCCTGACTATGATTTGCTTATTCATCAGGTTCCAAGGGGAAAATATAAATAGTACTTAACTCTCTTACTGCTCTTTTCAAGCAAAACAAAACAAAACAAAAAAAACCCCCAAAACCTCAAACCAACAACAAAACCTCACAAACTGCTCCCNCTACACTTAAACAGAAGAGAAAAGCTAAATACTGTTCAAGGTAAAGTACTGAAATTTTGGTGTCTCAGGGAAAAGGGCAAAAAGCTGATATTGTCCCACTGAAATTGATAGAAACACTATCACTGGTGGATGTAGGATAAAACTTCAAATCATCATAAAGGCCCTTTACAAATAGCTTTCAGAGGAATTCAGCATTTCATTGCTTCTACCAGTGTTAGCAATGTATTGATTACGCTTGTGATTGCAAATAAAGGCAGCAGCCAGTTTGTGTCTTCACCACCTACAGAAATATCTGCCATAGGAACTTGCAAAATGCTCAGCTTTTCTCAAAGCAGTTGCTTTGTATTGAATGTGAAACGGAATCAGAATCAGCAGCAGCATCCTCTTTGTTGTGCCTGCCCTTCCCGGGAAGCACCTTCCAGTGTCTGGTGGGCCAGGGTGCCTGCCAGCCCCCAGCACACCCAGGAGCAGCCAGACACACTGCACTGTACTGTTCAGAGGCTCAGACTTTCAGCTGGGGCTTTGCTGGATTTAGCTGTGCCAGAACTGTGGGAGAAATCTTAACCTAGTCATGTTAATAATCCCTGTATCCCAGCTCGTACACCACTGATTTTTCTTTGAGCTAGCAGAGCAAAAATGTTGTATACTGCATACAGCAGCCAAAAGCACGACAGACAATATCTTTTGCCCCAGATTTCAAGCAATTTTTAAGTTGTTTTTTGTGCTATTTAACAAGTGGATAAAAATCTTATCCTGCAGGACAACAAAACCAGAGCAAAGTCCTTGTACACCCAACCAGCTGTAGGTAACTGAGCCTGCTTGGTGTTGCACAATGAATTAGTGCCACCTACAGTGTGAAATGGGTCTTGAAGATGGAAAGCTGTCAGAGGTTTAAACTACACTCAAAGCAAAACTGCACACACAAAAAATTACCTTACAATTTAAAACCAAATAAAGATATGATAAAAAGCCAGAAATTAAATTAAAAGCTTGCTATCTATTAAAATAGCAATAGAAAAATTAACATCTTTCAATAAAGTTTTGCTTTTGAATATGCTTGATTACAGCATAGATTGATGTATTCATATGTTACAGAAATTTTTTTCCTCATCTCACTTATTTTTGATATTGTTGATCTAAGCTTGAAGTAAATGACAAAATGTCACTTGGTGCCCTTAATAAGCTTTATGCAATAGCATGTCAAGCCTGCTCTGGGTCCTCTGGTGTCATTGGTGTTACTTACTTACCCTTCAGAAGGAGAGAATCTGTACTCAGTTAAGTAAATTCCATATTGTGTAGTTTTCCTTGTTAATGCAATTAATCAAAACCTAAGAGCAAGTTGCCCTTTATAAGTGCTGTGCCCTTGACCAAGGCACACAAACATTTGATTGGGCTTTACCTATTCACATAGGAAGTTGTCTCCATTATCTCTTATGTGCTGTGTTCAGGCAGTAAACCAAAAGGGGGGATTTTATGATAGTAAACTGAATGTTTTACTTCTTTCTCCCCTTGTACAGTCTCACAGCAAGAGGGCTGAGCCTGATTGCTCTTCACCCTTTACATGCCATAAATACAAATTGGGATGGAAAATGAGTTTCTGACAACTGGGTGTGGAGTTATCCTAAACTCTAACACAAATTGGCAATCAGGTTCTGAAAGCAAGAGCAGCGTCCCAATTTCTGCAACACCTTGGTGCCGAAGGGGAACCTCTAACAACCATCAGTGAAAGACATCAATGGAGATTGACTTCTCCATTTGCCACTACTGATATTTCTAAAATTAAATGGATTTGAGAATAGGAACTGAAGAAGCAGGCTCTGATCTCAAGGTCCTTCACAACCTCCCTCACTGGTCCCCTCTCCCCTTTCCTCTTTGCTTGCATTTCCCCTCAGTATTTATATGTCTTTGCACTTAGATCCATTGTTTTCTTATGTCAGTAATATTATGTCTATTGTACTTAGGGTAATACATGGCAAATTCAAGAACATACTTTGTTTCTTTTTTCATACATACTATGCATAACAGACTTGTTAAATGCTGAAGCAATACTTGCAGTAATAGAATGTGCCATTCTTTCCAGGAAATTTGTAAGTGTTTAGAAATACCCATTCTCACTGATTAGTATGGATACTGATAGATCCATACAGAGAGCCCACACCAGTTGTGAAAACCTTGTTTGATTTTCTGAACATGGGAGCAGTCAGGCATCGATTCCTGCCAACAAATTTCACTACTTAACCAAGTTGCCTTTGTTAGGAGCACAGCCTCTCTTAAACTCAGCAGAAGAAGGCAATATGCATTGTAGATTCAGATTTTAGGTGCACACTGGTAGAAAGGGAAGATCTACACCACTGAAGAAATCAAAAACAATGATAGAAAGAATTTATGTTGTACATGCTCCTAACTTAGATACCTCGATAAAGTCTGGGGGATGAATTCACTGGAGACAGGAGCTGAAAGGAAGGACACTATTAATATTTTTTTTTTCTTTTAGAATCAAAACAGCTGTAGAATTATGAACAAGAAGTCTGTTATGGCTGTGTTCAAGGACATGAGAATTAATCAGCTGTTTTTCTTAGAAGGATTATGTTAAAGAAATACCTGCTTTCAATTTTTCTTCTGCTCAGAAACAACCTGTAAAATATCAAGCACTCAGTAAATGCTCAAGGCAAAATGCTATCTATAATTAGCTTGTACGTGGTTTGTTTATTCAAAACACAGTGATGACTTCAGTGTTATTAAGCCTACTTGGGCAATGCTCTTGAGAAATACATATTCCGTATTATTAACATGCAGCATCTGATCCCAACCTTTGGTTCTTCTCTCTGATACATTCTAGAAATTGAGGAGAAACTTCACTCAAGGGAATGAGCTTTTCTTGTTGGGAGCGGGGCAGAGCTCACGGTCCACAGGTGTCGGGGTGCGCCCGGAGAGACGCGCAGGTGGCGGCTCGGGGACACGCAGGTCACCCTGCATGGGGGGCCCTTCACCTTGGCCAGTCCCACTGGTGCATTAAAAACCCCCACTTCCAGCCTTTTCTTCCAAAGGTGCTTCCCGTGCAGCTTAAACAAGTGTTCCACTAAGGTTCAGAAAGAAAAGGTCATGAATTGATGTTATAACTCATCTAGATGGTGTCTGTTGCAAAGCGTGTTGTTCTGTAGCTAAACAAGCAGCTCAGTAGACTCGCCACCAAATCCTCCGTATTCTACTGTAATTATCATTTAATTGCAATTTATGGAAAAAATATTACTGGTATCAGGCACATTTATAAATGTCAAATGTATTTAATTTTATTGAAGGCAGTTTTTAAAAATGTGTCCAAGTAGTAGAAGTAGAATTTATTTTCTTCCAAATATGAAACTTACGCAGGGCAAAAGTTAGAAATTTCTCATTAAAAGAAAATAAATTCCAGCTTTCAAAAAAATTCAAGGTAATTACTGTTACTTCATTTTCAAATTAAATTCTTAGATTTCAGCATAGTTCTACAGATTAAATACCACCATCAGTACAATTGTCCTAAATTTATGTTGCTGTAATACTCATATTTTGAATTCTTCTGTATCTTGATGCATCTTTAATCTTTTATGACAGTGATTGTTCAGAAGCTCATTCATTCCTACTGAAATGATTTCTTCTGTGTAAAAAAAAGAAAATCACAAAGTCTTTCAAATATAACATCAAGAGATTTATTTATGGGAGTATTATTATAGACAGACCAGGGAAAAATCCCCAAAAAACCCCAATGGTTAAAATTTTTCTCTGCAATAATGTCATAGGAGTCATTTTATCAGAACTGTGAATCTGAAGATTAGTGATGAAGAATAATTTTCAGAGAAGTTTCAACATGTGTTTAGTTCTGTATGTTCTATTCTCTTTAAAATAAGGATTTCAATGTTTAAGTCCAGGAGGGTTAACAATTCTGTCCAGCTGCCTGTGCAGCAGGCTTGGTTCCCTCAGATGATATTCTGAAACCAAGTACCATGGAAAATATGACCCAGCATTAACTCCTGCACACTCGACTCACCTTTTAAAATAAAGTAAACAAGAAACCTCACACAGAAATCAAACTGCTGAAACAGCCTTTCACTGTTATCTACAATATTCCCCCAGGGGCAAATGAGGGAGAAAATGAGCTAAAAAATCAGGGGGGTCCGTGCTGTCTCTGTACATTAATTGGAAGTGCTTTGCACTGGCACTAATGGGAATGTTTTCACCTGTATCAGTGCACCAGTGGCCAGAGAACCTGCCCTAGGACCTGCCCTCTCAGCTAAGGTGCGAGGAAATGGTACTAGCAAATTATTCAATCACGGCATTCTAAAGAGCAAATACTCTTAAAAGCAGGACGCTGAAAGAGTGAAGGAGCAAGGAACCACCCTGTGGGATTTGGGAAAATCCCACATATGTTGGGAAAAATACAGAATGTATTTTTATGGTAGCCAAGAAGAAGAAAGTACCTGGATAAAGTGTGCCAGGAGAGCTTTGAAATCCTCCTGCCATTCTGAAGGGACCAATAACAGACCTAGGAACAGCAAAAGGCTTTTCAAATCTAAACTTAATGTGAGAAAACTAGTGTTCACAAGTGGTGTATAAGTACTGTCTGGAGGGTTGGCAAGGTGAGTATGGAGGAGGCTGGAGCAGGCTGAGCATCCCCAGGCACTGAATGAGAGACTGAGTGAGGAACAAAAGGGCCAGTACTGAGCCTTTTGGGGGACACTTTTGATGAATATTGTTCAGTGCTATGTGAAAATAGCAGTGGTCTGGCTGTGAGTGCCCGGGTGCAGCTATGTCCACTATGGTAGTGGGCAAGAGTGGTTTGGATTTACAGCTCAGTTAGTGGAAGGTATGTGAACCAAATACATGCAGGTAACACAGCTGAAGTGCAAAAAATAGATTTATTCCATGATCTCACTGGCTGGAGGATTCCAAAATCAAACGGAGACACGTGCTGCTAAGCTCATTTTAGCAGGGGCAAAGTGTGGCTAGGCCTGAGTCCTGTGTTACAGAAAAAAATGGGGTCTTGGGCATGCACAAATCTTCCCCAGGCTGTGTTTTACCATTTCTGAACTTCTTATCTCCCTTCCTCCTTATGTAAACGCTGCCAGCCCATCTGTGGAATGCTGTTATGTTTGTTAACAGCACTTTGTTATCTGGGTGAGAAAGCTCTTCTATAGCAGACAGAAAACAACCCAAAGTGAACACAAATACATGAATTTTCTCATACTGAGAGAAATATCTCCCAGATGCAAGGTTAGTCTTTGAGCAAAAACAATTCTGGAAATAACTTATTTTCCTCTCTCCTTGCCAATCTTCCATTTTTAACTCTTTCATCCCCACAGAAGATTTGATTAAGAAATAAGATTATATCTCATTTTCTAGTGAATGTTTAGAAAGCTGAAAAATAAGAGCTGAGCATGACAAGTTTGATAGGCACTGTTGCTATAGTAAGACAGTGTTTGATTAAATTTTAATACAGGAATTAATGCTAGAATAGTCTGAGCAGAAGATATAAAGGAGAATCTCAGTATAATTTTATGAAATTTCCAATCCTCGCAACTGTAGGGAAAAAGAAAGTCAGTGTAGAGATCATGAAACACAAAAGCAAACACCTGAAAACAAGTAGCAAAACTCAAACCCTATTATTTTAAAATATCATGTATCTAGGACAGTCTCTTGCTGTTAGAGGGTCTGTCTCAGGGAGTTTGGTTGCTTAGGGTTATCCACCATGTGCTTAGCTGCTATTGCCTCAGCTGAGGAATACAAATCAGTCTTTTGCTTTCTGGTTACTTTAAACACATCCTTCAGACATATTTATTTATGGATAAATTCTGTATTTATTACAGACAGGTAGGATATTTAGTATTTAGGGAGAATTTACAAGAAAAAATAACTTGTCTCATACTCCATAAAATCAAGCAATTAAATTTACCAAGATAAGAAAACAACAGCTCTGGCAAATAACACCCCAGATATGTCTGTTTAATCACTGATCCACCACTGTTTGTTTGTGTAGACGTCTAACTCTTTGTTCTTCATGCCTTGCTAACTAACATATTCTGGACATTGTCAAAAACCTTCATGCTGAGGCTCCCTCCACCATCAGTGTGTTGCAGGCTGTCTTGGAAGTGAGCTTCAAGGGTGTACTCTGAAGAGAAGCCTAGAGAAGGATGCTATAGTTATCCAATTCAGGATTTGATAATGAAAAGCAAGAGGAAGCACAGCAAAAATGAATAAAATGTATTTAGAAATGAGTAGGGAATCTAATAAATCACCTGTTTACTGCATCTGAGTAAAAATCTTCATGTCTGCATATAACAGGCATAGAATTCATCCATCAAAAATGTCCATACTGGAAAGGCTCAGTCCATAGCTGAGGGGAGGATTATTTACTTCCCTGCCTTTCCACCTCTGGGTGCACAAGTAACACATTTTAAACAGACATACACAGACTGTCAGATGTCTGATTGCTATGGCTGAAAGCTGACTATAAAACAGCCCCAGTTTGCAAGATGAGAGCTGCTTAATTAGGACGGTGCTGGTTCCTGGGATAACAGCTCCTAAGCCTGGGCTTAGTGCCATGGCACTGTAGCTCCCCAGTTCTGCATTCAGAGGAGAAGACATGTCCATGTCTGTGTCTGCCCAGCTTCTTGTGTGCTTAAAAGATCTCCTACCAGAAATGCTGGTAACATTTTTCAGCATTTGTCTGTTACCCTATCACACATTTTGCTTTGACTCTGAACCCAGGCAGGTGACTTCACATTTCCCTGCTGTGGAAGGCTGCTTTCTCAGCAAGGAATCCTTACAGCTCCAACATACACATGGATTAATGATGGTTTGAGTAGGGTGTGCAGGAAGGAGATATTCTCTGCAGTGGGAGCAGGGAAGTTTTTATTCAATTTGGTCATTTATGGGTCAGTTTCTTGAATGAAAGTAGTAAGTGAGCTGCAAACAGAAATTTCAGAGAGTGTGTAACTGGGATATAAGAAATTTGTGTGAAGAGACATATGCATAGGGGAAAAAAGACTTTCAATGTTCTTGTAGATGGGAGGACAGACAGCTTTGTCCATTTTGATCACAGCATCAGCAGCAGAGACAGACTCCTCCCAGCCCCTGGGCTCAGCAGCATAACCCGGTGTGGCCGTGGGAGGTGGCTGCAGCATCCCCAGGTGCTCCTCTCCCAGCCAACAGGCACAAACACACACTCCTGCTGCTGATGACCAGGAACAGGTGTTGGTGCTTCTTGCACCCAGCTTAAAAACGAAGGGACTTGACTATCAAGCAGTCTTCATTGAAGAGCATTTAGCATTTTACAGGCTTTAAGCACTAGAAAAAGGACTGAGACATTCCTGGCAGCAGTAGTCACTCGTTAGTCAGTATATCCCAGCTGTGCTCTCTTCTCTCCGGGCTAAAATAATGGGCCCTGTAATGCGTTGTGGATCCCGGCTCTTCTGCTTCAGGGCTGCCAGTTGGAGCAGCCGCTGGATCCACAGCTCCCCCCCTGAGGACAAAGTGGGACTGCTGGTGAGTTCTGTCTTTGAGCCTTCATTTTTTTCTTTTCTCATGCAACTCTGTCTTCTTGGAAGAGCTTTCTCTTGCTGTTCTTTCTTTTTTTTTGAATAGAAAGTATTTGTTTTCTTCATCCCACCTAGAAGCCAGCCCTCCCCAGGAACTCCCTCCACTCCTCAAAGAAGTTTGTGTCCTCCCACTTCCTAGAAAGGAAAATTGTGCCTGAGAGGAAGGGAACACTGTCATAGCATCCTGTAGAAACACAAAATCTATTTCTGTGGGGTGCTTTTTATAATCTTTGATTATAGTGCCCAGCACAAGTATTCCAGCATGTGATCATAGAAAACCAACTTAATTTATTTAACTAAAAATTAAGCAATAACTCTGCTTTATTGTATCAGCTCCCAGTGTTAATAAATACCCAAAGCTCTTTTATCTGAATAGTGGTAAGCTGTGCTACTGTAACTATTAAGCAAATAATACTGTTTCTATAAAAATTTTATTTATAAAAAGCTCAAGAAATAGGCACAAAATGTACTGAATCTGCAGGAAAATAAAACATTTGCCTAATATCTTTTAATGTGCCTTTTATTGTTTTAAATGCCTTGTATAAGCATGTTGGTGCATGAAGAGGACTAAGATACTTTCTTTCTGACTGCCATAGATTGCAGTGCTTTTAATTCAAACATATAAAATAATCCTCTGTGGATTATTTTTCCTTTAGAATCTGTCACATCTCTGGAATTATAGTTGCAGAAGTTCAATAATAGCAAATAATTTGCTTGGCAATAGACATCTTAGTCTGGGAGCATTTCAATTTGTTTAGCTTTCTTTAACCTTATTTCTTTAATTTAGGAGACACTCATTGGATTCTCAGCATTTTCACTGGCAGTTCTTGGACCAGCTGGATGGATCCTGTGCCACCTTTCAAGCTATAAAAAGAAATAGAAAACATCCCTTTAAAATTATGATCTAAAGGCTACAATAAACTGTAATACTCTCAACTTGGACTCTCTTGAATGTCCCCGTTCCCACACTGTCACCCATCCCTTGGGGCAGGTCCCAGAAAGCTTTTGCAGATATTGTAGAACTGGGCCAAGCTATACAATGTTGTAAGGATGCAAAACAGTACCAGGTCTACTCTGCCATCACCTGCTGTGTTGGGCCAGTCTGGATCTGTCATCAGGTACTGTGAGAAATGGAAGATGGATGAGGACTGTAAACATGCTCAAGTGACTTGCAGTTTGGCTGTTGAAAAACACATATATCATACTAATTGTTGTTTGACCTTGTGTTTTAGACAAGTAGAACATCTGTGTCTAGGAAACATAGGTTTGTGATAGACTTAGAGGCACCCTGTACAACATGCTTGAGAATCCTGCCCTCCTGTGGGCAAGATTAAAGCACAGTGTGGTAAACTATACTTGTGTGAATCCCTGAAATACGGGGAAAAAACCAGCATGGAGCAAGCTTTGCTGTGCCTGTGCTCCCCCTTGTGTGCCTCTCCTGTCTGCTGCTTTGGTGATCCCTGGTTGGGTAATAGAGGTAATAAAAGTAATAAAAATGAGTTTATTCTTCACCTTTCATCCATGATTTTGTCATTGTTCTGTGTCCTCTCTGCACCAGCTCATACAGGTACTATCAAAAGTCTAAAATAAACAAATGGAAAAAAAAGTTTATAGTCATCTCAGACTAAACCTCTGAGAATTTAGGATGGTTTTCTTGAGAGTTTCTCTTTAATCTTTGTGTGTTCTTCTTCCACCAGGATATATGTTTTTTCTGCAGGTGATGATTGTCAAGTATTTCAATTTGTTTTTAGATTAAGATTTTTTACCTTTGAGAGATTTTTCCAAGATTGATATTTGCTATTACTATGATAAACACTTTGAAGTCTAGACTGAATTTGAGAAAAGTACACTAAATAATACTTGTTTTACCATGTTACATGTGTAATAAAAGAATGTCTTCTAATGATTTCATGTCTGTCTTGCAAGAAAGTACAGAATATGAACCTTTTGTGATGCTTAAGGATTAGTTGTCATGCTTAACTATTTAAAATTCCATTAAGTAATTTGTATTACCTAATATCAAAGCAGATACTGAAAGTAGGACTGTGAATGTATGAAAGTGTATATTCTTGCTGTTCTTCTAAAGTATGATTTTTCAAATAAATTGTCTGAGTTCCCTTCAGCCTTGTAACTGTGATTGAAGTTTTCAGAGTGAGAATGGAAACATACATCCTGAGCGTTTGAAGAAAGTCATACTAGTTTATTTTTTCCAAGAAATGATAGCTTTGTCACTTACTTGAACAGTCTGATGTGAAAGCCCAGTTGTGTATGTGGAAAGCTTCCCACAGATTTGAATGAGTGTTGGATATATGCCTGCATTCCTGGTATCCAAAGAAAAAGCAATGCCAGTAACTGAAAGGCACTTGGACAGCAAACTGAAGCTTTGCACCTGCACACTGTGAGCGCATCCTTTGGAATCATAAGGCTATTTTGCAGAATCTTTTGTAAAAATCAGGTTTGATCACTTCTCTGTATCTGCTTGTCCTGTCATTGCAGGCACCTTTATTACTTACACTTAAATTAAGAGGCCCAGTATTGTTCAGCTTATGGTCCATAAACACTCTGCATCTGCAAAATGTAGTTGGGGAATATTATGCAGTTGTCAGTAGGCCTGAATTTGCAATAGATAGGACAATTTGTAAGAATCTGCAGATGAGAAAAATACATTCCCACATAAAGTGCAGCAGCTTTCCTACAGGCTGACTTAGGAGTGTCCCAGATCCATCAGTTCACTTTCTATTTCCACCAAGGTTCCTGTCTCTGATAGTCCACCCTCTGTTTTGTCTTAGGTTACTACTCCTAGACTTCTCTGTGGAGCAAACCAACTTGGAGGAGAGATTAGACAGCTCACTGGCTCCTAGGGAGGCAGCCTCCAAATGCAGGAGCAAGGTCAGTCAGCTTTAGTTGTTACTGAGCCAGGCTCTTGACCCTGGCATGGGTCACAAACTTGGTGCAGGTGTGGTAAAACACCAAGGACCTCAGCAATGTTGAGCGTTGCATGCGTTCTCTGTTCATTTCCTTGTGGAAAGTCTCTTTTGCTCTGTAACTGTTTTTGCCCAACAGAGACATTTTGCAAGTGTTTTTACTTGAATGTAGAAACTAAAGCAGTCAATATCTGGTTTTCTTGATTCCTCTGTTCATTTCTTTGCCTTTGGGCCAAGATGCTGTGATAGGTTTAAGAAGGCAGTATTTTGACACTTGTCATTCTGATTCCTAAAGCATTACTACCACTAGAATGTGCTTTTATTTTAGTCATGTAGGTAGGTGGTATAGTCAATTCTGCACAAGTCTGATACTAAAGGTAAGAAAAAACCCAGCTTTTTGCGGGGGAGCTATAATTCAGCCAGAGTGGTGCTAATTTCCACAAACTCGGCATGTTAGCTGTCACAAAGACTGTGCCTCTTAGAACAGTATATCCAGTCTCTGATTTTATAATAATCAGTGCATGCTTATCAAATTTGTGCTAATTCTTTATGCAGGTCACCATGTATTTCTCAAACTCTAATGCTATGGCAACAAATTAAGTATTTTGTTCACTTAGAGGCTAATGACATTACTCTAGAAGAGAAATTGAGGGCATTTACCAGAGATTTTTACAGTGACAGATGCTGACAAATGTAATAATAAAGCAAACATCCACAGACTTAGCTGATGTAAGTATCAGAATAAGAGGGAAATGATGGTTTTGTAAGTACAATCAAATAACCACTGTATTTCTTAACAACATTTTGTTTTCTTGAAGTCTTAATTATTCTAAATTGGAGAAAGAAAAACAAGTATCGCCATCAGAATCTGGCTACTGTGTTGGAAACACAGTACTAGCAGGGAGAGACAGAGCCCTTTACTGCTCCAGCTCTCACTTTAAAGCAGCCCAAGCCAGTGATGACTGAAATGAATTTGTCACATGCCAGATGGCATAACTGATATGGGTCGGTGGCTTCAGCCAAGCTTCTGGTCACATCATGATCACTTCTGCCATTACTGCCAACTTGTTTTCTATTCTAATTCTCTACCCTATCCAAATGTCTATTCTACTATACACCTTCCTTCTCAGAATAGTTACTTTCCTACCCTCCCACAAGAAGATGGTTGGGTTGATATTTTTTTCTGTACATAGTGGTGTGTGATAGTTCCACTTAAGGAACTTTTCCTTGCATTTTTAAGTCTCAGCACAGAGGTTAAAATTGGATATCTTCATTTCAGAAGAAATTATTTCCCTGCACAAGACTATACAAGCTGTCAGTAGTATTGTGTTACTTTGTGCAGACATGATTTTCTGTGAGCAAGAAGAGGTACTTTCCCTGTTCACTGTCTCTTGGCTCATGTTGGCTGACCCAGGTGTCAGAGCCCTAAGGAACTGCTCTAGAAATCATCCTGGGGCAGCCAGGACACATGCTGTAGCCTATCTGAGTTAAGCCTAACTGTTCAGTTTAATCCCAGATAGACTTTTTCCTCAAGCGATTATATATTTTACAATCATTCATGAGGATTAATTCTTACACAAAGATTTAGAGACAAATTTAATTTAGTATAATATAACTATTGCTGTGAAATACACTCATCTGAGCCTGAGGGACTCCATCTGCTGTTTGAGTCTGACAGGGAGGAGGCTGGTCCCTATGCAGGAGCTGTTCAGGGGCTCCAGTTCCACACCTAGACCCTTTTATTTGCATTAGTTTAGCCTTGTAAGTGTCCAGGAAGCACCATGTGAATTGAAAAATCCTGTGAGACTGAGAAATTTGCCTCCTCCTGCTCCAGTTCACTCTGTTTGGCTTTTCTTATTGCAATTACCCTTCCTCCATACCACAGCCTTCAATTCAGATAGGCTTGTAGTGATTAAAGGAAAAATTTAAGGCATTTCAAACTTGTCCTCACTTCTACTGCAGTTTTTAATATCCCTATCACAGTGCAGTTATTGATAATCTCCTGCCAAAACTGGTGAGGAAGTTTTAAAAAGTTGAGCCATTAGCTTAAAATAAATGAAATTGCAAGTTAGCTGGTTTTGTTTTGTGTTTTGATAAAACTTACAAAGCACTTAGGTCCTTGCCTATCATTCAGGCATTGAAATCCTCATTTGTTTCAAGCAGTGTTTATATTGCATTGGAGTCTTTGACTATGTCGGGCAAGAACTAGTTTTTATTTAAAATTCAAATAGAGACCATGTAATTACATGACTCAGGAAGCTGAGCCTTTAAGGAAAACAGGATGAGAATGTCTAAGAGTTGGCTAAGAGTTGGTAACAGTGAACATGTCTGGATACAGATGTGCATATATATATATATATCCCTGTAAAGTGATACATTGATTTATTTTTATACACGCATAAATTCAATTTATGAACAGTTTAATGAATTTTCTGTACATGATTCAAGGTAGGAGGGCTTAGGATTTGTATTTTTCAGAAAGGATTACTTTTCTAAAAGTAGACTTAATGCTTGGAGATTTAAAAAAAAAGTAACAACACTAGATTTTGTGTCTTTTCAAAGGTGAATACTTGAAAATGTAATTCAAAGTGACAGTAGTCACATAAATAGTGACTTTTGCTCTTGATTATCTCTTTCCTTCTTACAGGATATTTCATTAATTTATTCCTGAATTATGTTGTAACTACAGGACACACTCTTATGCAGGCAAAATTTAGTTAAAAACCAGCACAATCCACAGAAAAAAATATGTTCCACATCCCTTCTGCACCTTATCTACCTTATCCTGCAAAAGCCACATTTCAAAACAACCCAACATACATGAGTCCATGCGACATAATAGTATGCACGCACTGAGGGAGTTGGCCAATACACTGTAAGACTGATTCTTTTTTTCTTTTAAGAAGGCCAAAGCAACTGGGAGAGTCTTGAAAAATAGAAGGAAGCAAGTGTCACTCCTGTTTTCAAGAAGGATGAGCAGGAGTATCTGGGGAATTACAGGTCATTTATCTTTACCTTGATCCACTGGAAGATGATGGAACAAATAATCCTGTAAACTACTTCGAAATGCATTAAGGATAGGAAGGTAATTTGGAGTAGTCAGTGTGCATTTGCAAAGGGAAAACCATCCCTGACCAACTTGATAGCCTTCTGCAACAAAATTACTAACTCCCTGCAGGAGGAGGAAGCAGTGAAAGTTTATCTTTAGCAAGACTTCCATCAATGCTTCCCATTGTATCACCAAAGACATACTGATGAAATATGGACTAGGCAAGTTGACAATGAAGTGAATTGAAAAGTGGCCAAACAAACTGCCAGGCTCAAGGGTTTGTGATCAGGGGCAAAAAGTCCAGCTGGAAACCAGTCACCAGTGCTGCACTTTAGGGATCAACCCTGGGCCAGTGCTGTTTCCTGTCTCTGCCAGTGACCCAGATAATGGACACCCTCTGCAGTTGATGCAAAAACCAGCAGTTGATGGTTGTGCTGCCATTCAAATGTGTCTTGAGAGCTTGGAGTTGCGGGCCAACATGAATCTCATCAAGTTCAACAAGTGAAAATCCAAGTCATGCATACCAGAGGGAATAGCTAAGCACCAGTACAGGCTGGGGATGAGCAGCTGAAAAGCAGCTCTGCAAAGAGTGACACAGGATCCTGGTAGGCACCAACATGACTGTGAGCCAGCAATGAGCCTTTGTGGCAAAAAGGACAACAGGATCCTATGCTGCAGTAGGAAAAGCATGGCTAGCTGGTAAGGGAAGTGTTTATACTCTGCTACTTGGCACTTGTTGGACCTGACTGAAGTTCTGTGTCTGGTTCTGGACTTAGCAGTACAAGAAAGACATGAATATACTGGAGTAAGTCAAGGGAAGGGCTAAGTGATGGAGAGTGATGGAGCACCTTTCTTATAAAAGGGAGCTGAGAGAACTGGGATTGTTTAGCACCAAAGTCAAAAGGTTTGGTGTGGGGAGTGGGTCTTGCCAGTGTACAAGTACCTGAGGAGAGGGACTAAGAAAATGGAACCAGACTTTTCTCAGTTGAGCTCAGTGACGGGACTACAGGAATTGGCACAAACTGAAATACAAGAATTTCCACTTCTTAAACAGAAGAAAAAGGTTTCTACTGTGAGGATGGTCAAACCTTTGAACAAGTTGCATAGAGAAGTTGTGGGGTCTTCATGCTTGCAGATATTTAAAACCTGGCTGGACTTGGCTCTGAGCAATTTGCTCTAGCTGACCTTGCTTTGAGCAGGGAAGTTAGAGTAGACAAGTTCCAGAGAGCCTTTTCAACCTCAAAGATTCCATGATTCTGTGAAATTTCCACTTATGAACTCAGAAAGTAGCATTTATTCTTTCAGTTTTCATCAGTTGGTATGTAAATTTTCCACTCCCCATTCATTTAATGTTAAAAATATGTTCTTTCATTAATGATTTGTGGGCTTTAAGATGCCTGCAGCTTTTATGTGTTCTCTTAACTGAGGGTGTGCAGAGGCAAAAACCATATGGACGTAAACCTTACTGCTTAAAATGGTTTCCAGTGGAGCACTGTACCCATTTTGTTAGGCATATTCATGAGGATCTTGCTGAGAAATTATGACTTTGGTTCAGCCCAGAGACTTGAGAAATTAATCCCCAGAGTACCACACTTCTGTATTTGCTCCTTAATAACATTTGTTCACAATTTAAAGTGTGAGACTGTACTTGAATTAACAAACTAGGCAAATATTAAATTTTTTGACTGAACAATAGACTACTTGTATAGGATTTATTTAGGGCTTAGATATTGTTTAGACAATGCTGAAGGACTCATAAGCAATGAATTGTTTACCATATACCTGTACATGCTGTACTATGTAGGACCTTGTTCAGTAAATGCAGGCATAGCTGCAATTTTCAGGCATTTAAACCAAAAAAGAAATTTTACATGAGAAATGGAATTAATATTTTCTCAGTGTACTCCTGCTTTATCAACCTGAGTGTTTTTAATAAGCTCACCACTCTGGTATATGAACATTTGGTATATTTTAAAAATACTTATGGAAGCTTAGTTCCCCTCAGTGCAGAGTTCCCTATTGTTCTGTAATGAGCAATAAAGCAGTTCAGATTGATTTGTTGCATCAACAGACAGAAATTCAAAGATGAAACCTGTCTTCAATATCATGAAACCTGTCTTCAATATCTTATTTCAATGAAGTCTGAAAGCCATTTGGCTGTATTTTCATCACTTATGCTCCATGTTGTGACACATAGGGTTGGGGGAAGCAGGTTTGTAGCATCACATGACCTCTCTGGGCACTTCACTAAATAAAGCTCCTAATAAAAGAAAAAAAACTTTAATATTTACTCTCAACTATTTGAATGTAAAAGAGAAAACAGTGGTATAAGTTGGCTTTGCTCTGTCTTTGAGGCTCACAAGCAGCAGGGAGTGTGGAAAGAACTATGGCCTCCAGTAAGAGCTCTGTTTTGTACCTAATTAAGTGGTGTTGAAGAAACATTGCTCATGCGATATTTTTAGAAAATTGCTTTCAGAAAAAATGCTAACCAGTTAAATGCCAGTGAGCAGCATCTGCCCCTTCATCACAGTTCATGGCACCAAATGTGCACTGTCCCCAAATCAGGGCAGCAATAATTTGGAGGCATTGCATTGTATGATGAATAACAGAACATACCTATTTTCCTCCACCTCCACAGCGCAGTTCTCTTTGCCTGCCATAGGCCTACTTATCTTACACAGCCCAGCATTTTGAGGAGAGTATGTTGCAATGGATTTTTTTTTGTGTGTAAACATCAAGATTCCCATGTCCTTGCTGAAATACTGCTGCTTCCACATAGCTTTTTCAGAGGTCTGAGGGCCTGAAAAACTGGTAAGGAAAGTTTCAGAAAATAAACTGATAGGTAACCATTCATTTCTGAGACCTGGTAGGGTCAAGTCAGGACACTGGTGAAGCTGCCAGGACGCACAGCAGTGAAATAATTTCTCTTGGAGTAAATAAGTTCCATTGTTATTACTGTATTCCCACTACAACCGGACAAAAGTCTTTTCATCCCACCTTCGTCCTGAGGCAGTCACCATAGGTGGGATGTATTGATGGAGAGGGACACAGTCGGGGCTGAGCGCAGCCCTTGTTCCCTCGGGGAGAGCATGGCTGTCCCGAGGTGCCTGCTGCACTATGGGGAAAACCTGGCTGCCCGCCCGCCTGGGGCACACAGCTGGAGCCCAGGGGTCGAGGGGAGAAGTACGCAAGGGAACAACGGTCCTGTTCCATGTCAAGGATCACACCGAGCCCACACCACAGCTCCTGGAAGTGCCACCACCGCTGTCCTCGCTGTGCACAGCTCCCGCGGAACCGGCCGCGGGGCCGGGCGAGGGCACCGCCGGCCCCTCCGC